>CAUYLG010025817.1:0-66222 GCA_963573385.1 Cacajao melanocephalus | reverse complement strand
GGTGGGGTGGGGCGCGGTGGGGGGTGGTGGTGGGGGTTGGTGGTTGGGGGCTGGTTGGGTGGGAATCGTCTCCGCTCCCCTCCCCTCCCCTCCCCTCCCCTCCCCTCCCCTCCCCTCCCCTCCCCTCCCTCCTCTCTCCTGGTAGACCATGCTGATTGATCCTTTCCCTTCCTTTCCTTTCCTTTCTTTTCCTTTTCTCTTTTCTCTTTCGTTTCTTTTCCTTCTCTCCTTCCTTCCTTCCCTCCTTCCTTCCTTTCCTCTTCTCTTCTTTCTTTTCCTTCCTTCCCTCCCTTCCTTCCTGCCTGCCTTCCTTCCTTCCTTTTCTTTTCTCTTCTTTTCTTTCACTTTCCCTCCCTCCCTTGTTCCCTCCCTCCTTCTCTCCCTTTCTTCTTCCTTCCCTCTTTCCCTCCCTCCGTCCACATTTTTATTTTTATTTGCTTGTCTGAATCAGATATCCAAATAAGGTCCATGGGTTCGAACTGTCTGATATGTCCATGACATATCTCTTTGTCTGTAAGTTCTCTGGCATGCCTTTGCTTGTTATTTAGTAAAGACTGAGTCAGTTGTCCTATAGAAACTTCCGTGGTCTTGGTGTACTTAAGATGTCATTGTGGTGTGCATTAGCACAGTCTTAACGCCCACTGCAGACTCTACTTGATTTGCTTTCGGTTTTTGGTAAGAAGTCTTCATAGTTTCCACTACATGCTTCCGTCAGAAGGAACATAAAAATCGGTTATTTGGTTGTCAACGGGTTATAGTTATTGCTAGAGAGATCAGTACATTAGGGGTTTGAAAGTAGCTTTATGGAATTCAGTCATTTCTCCTCCAGTTATTAGCAGAATATTTTTCTAAAGCAAGACTCTTCATCGTTGATGAACATGGGTGCGCAGGTAACTCCAGGAGATGCTGATTTCATTGTGTTTGGGTATCTACCAGCAGAGGGATTGCTGGGTCATATGCTAGTTCCATTTTTAATGTTTTGAGGAACCTCCACACTGTTTTTCATAATGGTTTTATTAACTTACATTCCCATCAACAGTGTGAAAGGGTTCCCTTTTCTCCGCACCCTTGCCAACCCTTGTCACGTCTTGTCTTTTTCATAATGATTGTGCTAACAGATGTGATATCACGTGGGGTTTTGGTATGCGTTTCTCTGATGACTAGCGGCAGTGAGCACCTTTTCATATACCAGTTGGCCATTTTTATGTCTTCTTTAGAGAAGTATCTATTCTGGTTCTTTGCCCATTTTTAAAAATCGGGTTTTTTTATTTTGCAATTGAGTTGCATGAGTTCCTTATATAGTTTGAATATTAACCCCTCACGGTTTATATGGTTTGCAAACATTTTCTCCCAGTCCATGGGCTGCCTTTTCATTTTGTTAATTGTTTTTGTTGTTGTGCAGAAGCTTTTTAGTTTGATATAGTTCTACTTGTTTATCATATGTTTCAGACTTAAGGAAGATACACACATAACATATGCTCCTTGTAAAAATAATTTAGAAAAAAGAAAAACTAGAATCCTTTCATTCAGAGGTATCTTTATGTTTTGGAATGTTTTATGTGCATGTATTTATATTGTGCATACTTCTTTGTTAAGAACTGTTTCCACATAACCAAACACACTGGACATATTCTCATACATTTTTACCAGATCTTTGACTCACCATTAAAAATAATCTACCTTGGCTGGGCATGGCTCATGCCTGTAATCCCCACTCTTTGGGAGGCTGAGGTGGGTGGATCCCCTGAGGTCAGGAGTTTGAGACCAGCCTGACCAACATGGTGAAACCCTGTCTCTACTAAAAATACAAAAAATTAACCAGGCATGGTGGTGCACACCTGTAATCCCAGCTACTCAAGAGGTTGAGGCAGGAGAATTACTTGAACCCGGGAGGTGGAGGTTGCAGTGAGCCGAGATCGTGCCATTGCACTCCAGCCTGGGCCACAGAGTGAGCCTCCATCTCAAATAATTAAAATAATAATAATAATCTAGCTCATGCTATTAGGATCTGAGCCTTCCCTTGTCAGGGTGCTATTACTGAATGTGACCAGGGCTATCCTAGCCACCTGTTAAAGCAGGGACAGTTTTTTTGTTTGTTTGTGTATTTCGTTGTCAGCGTTATTAAGGTATAATTGACAAAATTACATATTTTTACAGTATACAATGTAACCATTTGCTGTATGTGTGCGAAATGATTATCACAATTAGGCTAATTAACACATCTATCACTTCACATAGTTACTTTATTTTTCTTTTTGATGCACATACTTAAGAGCTACTCTCTTAGCACATTTCAAGTATATCATATGGCATTTTTAATTATAGTCACCATGCTGTAAGTAGATCCTCAGAATGTATTTATAACTGAAAGTTTGTTCTCTTTGACCAATTCCCCCACTCCCAGCCCTTGGGGACCACCTTTCTATTCTCTTGTTTCTGTGAGTTTGAATTAAATTTTTTTTTTAGATGTAAGTGATACCATACAGTATTTGTCTTAGTTTGGCTTATTTTACTTGCAAAGCAGGGCAATTTTGTTGATGTTCCTCCCTCCCCGGCCTCCTTCCCTTGACTCTCAGGAGCCCAGGGGCTCCCTGCATTTCTTCTACCTCTCCTCGTGGACTACACATTTATGGTAGTAATGGCTGGCAATGGATTCATCTGTGATCTTCCCACAGATAATTGTAGCAGGGACTTCCCAAGGTCATAATATTTAAGACCAGTAGCTTTTAATGTATTTCGGCTTGAGAGGGAAAGAAATAAAAGCAGGGCTGCTGTCGCTGAAACAGGAAATGGACCCGGAGTTCCTCTAACTGCTCTTCCCTCGTTCTCTCTTTCTCCTGCCAAGGCCTCGGGGGCGCTCAGGGAACACCACACTAACCAAAATGAGTATGATGTAAGCATTGGCAATGCCCTGCTCTAGAGCCAGACATGGGGAGCTGGTGATTGGGGCGCTGGGCAAGGGAGGACTTTGAGGCCCTTTACTCCCATCACCCCGTGCAGGTGACCAGTGTTTGAGCTGTGTGCAGGGCTGGGGGCTGAGGAATGCATACCTGTGTGTGTGTTCCTGTTGATGTTCTCATATTATCATCCTTCAGAGGCAGTTGGACAGAGTAGAACAACTTTGGCCGGGTGCGGTGGCTCACGCCTGTAATCCCAGCACTTTGGGAGGCTGAAGTGGGCGGATCAGGAGGTCAAGAGATCGAGACCATCCTGGCCAACATGGTGAAACCCTGTCTCTACTGAAAATACAAAAATTAGCTGGGCAGGGTGGCGTGTGCCTGTAGTCCCAGCTACTCGGAAGGCTGAGGCAGGAGAATTGCTTGAAGCAGGAGGTAGAGTTTGCAGTGAGCCAAGATCGTGCCACTGCACTCCAGCCTGGTGACAGAGTGAAACTCCGTCTCAAAAACAAAAAGAAAACTACAAAAAACAACAAAAGTAGAAGAATTTTGATAAGTGAACAGGATCCTGGGTCACCAGACATGGGGGGTGCAGAGGCCTTGGGGGCCACTGTTTCATATGGCATGGCATGGCAAAGAAGGTGGGTAGCTGTTTCATCATTGACCAAATGAAAGAAAATGATACCTCTTTCCTTTTTACCACCCCTATATGATACCCCACAGGGGACTTTCCTATCTATCCAGATGAAAATTTGTGCTCAGATTATGAGTCAATCCTATTTTTTTTTTTTTTGTACTGGAGTCAGCAGCGGCCACCTAGCCTGTTATTGATTTCTAGGTGAAAAGACCTTTTATCTGAGCTATGGATACTGGAAGAGGACAGGGCCGGGAGGGAAGATGAGGAAGTCCTCTTCATCTTTCTTCAGCTTTTCTCTGGGAGCCTCTCAGAACGGAGCTGAAGTAGTGTGAAAGCCTCCTCACACCCCCTTTGCTGAGGTGATCTGCTAATTGCATGCTATCAGGAAACGTGTAAGATGAGAGTGAGATGGTTTCCCGGGGGGCCTTTCTTCCTGTGCTCCATCAAGAATTAGATTTTCACTTTCCAGTGTTTGGGCAGTGCCCGTGTGTGGCTGCTGGAGACTTCTTCCAGCTTTTCTAGGCGAATGCACCTCTATAAGCTGTAAGCTCTCTGGATGGCCCCACCCTGGTCTTACCCCTGAGAAATTTTGTCATTTTTTTTCCCACTGGTATAGTTTTCTTCTGCACAAGTAATGTGCGTACACTGCCCAGCCCTGAGTTTGAGGTGTTTGTGTCTCAGTGTGCTCCATTTATTCCTTATTTGGTTCTCAGGCTTCTTTGGGGCTGTGAGCTACAGCCTCTTTCCTTGAGCATGGATTTGCAGCATCATAGGAACTTAGACTTGAAATACACCTTAGATATCATTGTACTGAACTGCTAATCTAATTACTTCATTTTACAGAAGGAGAAACTGAGGCCCAGTGGGGTTAAAGTTCAGCTCAACATTTACAGGTAGAACGGGGATGAGAACTCAGTCATTTAACTTTTGAACTGGCCCTTACTTTGGTTTCTCTTGCTGCTGTGCCTCTTGCTCCTTCAAGGACCTTGCCCCAGCAAGAGCCAACTTTAGACCCAGACACATGGGCCCTTGATTTGGGCCCATTGTTTTAGAGGGCCCTGTGCTGGCTCTCCTTAGCCATGTCCCCCTCCACGGGATGTGTAGTTGGCAGGGCCAAGGGGATGCCTCCATCTGGAGCTCTCAGCCTAGCCCTCTAGAACTTACCCTGGTACCTGGGATCCTGGAATTCCCTGTCCAAAGGTCTTAGCTCATTTCCAGGGCCTATGTGGACTTCTACCCCAAATCTGTTCTCTGAAGGGCTAACCTGGTGACCAGCGGGCACCTCTGAAACCAATGGGGTAGACAGAGACAGCTCTTTGTGAAAGCTGCCTCTGGAGTTTGAACCAGGGCTCGTGTGTGCGTGACATCCTTTACAATATATCAGGTCTGGGATTCAATTTAGGCTTATTTATAGAAGACATGAGATTCCTGGGTCAGAGAGAAAGGACTTTATTGCTCAGCAGGCAGTGTGAGCAGCAGCATATATGTATCAGTTCTCCTTGCCCCCAGGTGCCAGGACAGATCCAGGTGGATGCTATGCTCTCAGTGGGGATTATGTCACAGCTAAGGAACCCTGAGCTTGGAGAATCCACTGCTTTTATAGCAAGCAATCAATAAGCCTGCTTCTTGCCCAGAGAGAGACATTACCTCATCTGTCCAGCTTCCCAGCTTCATAACAACCTTGAGAACTAGCCCATCATAAAAGAGCAGTGAGAGCCTTTCCATCTTGGCATCCCCAGCAGAATGTGTAGAACCCAAGAAGACCCAAGAGACTGTCTCTCTCCCATGGTGTGGATCAGGCTGAGGCCTGGGGTAATTCTGCTTCTACTACCACATTTTGGCAAGCAGCCCTGGGAAGTCCAAGAATTCTAATCCAAACCTGGCCATAGAGGGAGCCGGAAGCAGGTGTTGGGTTGCTTGGCCTGGAGTAAGGCAAGGAGGAACCTTAAGATGTGTGACATGTGGGCTTCTTTTTTTTTTTTTTTTTTTTTTTTTTTAGACAAAGTCTTGCCCAGGCTGGAGCGCAGTGGCACCATCTGGGCTCACTGCAACCTCCACCTCCTGGGTTCAAGCAATTCTCCTGCCTCAGCCTCCCGAGTAGCTTGGATTACAGGTGTGCACCACCATGTCTGCCTAATTTTTTGTATCTTTAGTAGAGACAGGGTGTCACCATGTTGGCCAGGCTGGTCTTGAACTGCTGACCTTGTGATCTGTCCGCCTCAGCCTCCCAAAGTGCTGGGGTTACAGGCGTGAGCCACTGCGCCTAGCCATGTTGGCTTCATTTGTACACTTTCCCCAGACCTCCTAGAAGTAAGGGACATGCTTGCCTGACATCTGTCTCTATTGTTATCAGAAATACGAATTCCTTAATCTTCCTCTTTGACCTTCCTCTTACCTATAGTCTTGCTCTCTAACTCTACTTTACTTGTTCTTGAAAATCTCTATATGATTCCTGTGAAAGGTCTTTCCAGCCAAGTCTACTGGGCTTTGACTGGATTCTGGCTCTCCTGGTCTGTTTGTTTAAACCACACAGCTGTGTCTGTTTGCACTCACTTTGTGTATTTGTTCCCTACACACTATTATGGTTTTCTGTGTGTGGGTTCATCTCTTCTCTCTTAGACTGACAATAACTGGCTGAATCCACCCCCAGCTGCACACAGAGAAGCTGTGTGAGGACTGATAAGTGACCCACGTTACTCTACTGTGCACTTTTACCTTGGTTTGATTCACTTTTCGTTTCGCCATGATCTCTAACTTCCGATTGTGCGAAGAGTATGAACTTTCTTTTCACGTGAAAGTGTTTCAAACTTCAAAGGATTATTGGGTACTAAACTAAGTTCCCTAGAGAGATTAGAAGGCATTTTAGTGTAATTTAGTGTAAAGTTCAAAATTCCACAGCCCCAGTTTTTGTTCCTTGGCCAAGTTTTGTTCCTGGGCTGGTAGGTAATACAGCGTTTCAGAAATGCCCTCTGGCTTCTGCAAAATAAAGAAGCCTCTTGTAGACTAGCAATTAGGAAGAAAAAGGAGAAAATTCATATGCTTTTTTTTTTTTTTTCATTTAGGCCACAGCCCCATGAACAACCTCCAAAGCTTAAGTAAAAGGCCATAAACATATAGGTATTTACTCAAAAGTTTAGGAGTTTGAGCTGATATGGTTATCTTTTGTGTATGACATACTTAGTGTTTAAATGTGTTTGAGATCATTCATGATTTTCCTTAAATATCCTTATGAAATGTGTAGAACTTGTAATTATTGACATTGTATCCCAGCACCTCCACTGCCCTCCACCCCAGGACTTTGAGGTAGAGGTTTCAGCTATAGGACACCCCATCCTCACCTCAGAAACTCCCAGGCACTAACTCTAGATGACTCAGGCAGGCCAGGAAGGGATTCAGGTGGGATTTTGCCTTAGAAGGACATGGATGCTCATCTCTTCCATCATGAGGCCACCTGATCTTCACTTGAGTTTTGTTTTTCTGACATGGAATCTCGCTCTGTCACCCAGGCTGGAGTGCAGTGGCGTGATCCTGGCTCACTGCAACCTCCACCTTCCAGGTTCAAGTGATTCTTGTGCCTCAGCCTTCCAGGTAGCTGGGAGGACTACAGGCACACACCAGCACATCTGGCTAATATTTGTATTTTAGTAGAGACAGGGTTTTGCCATATTGGCCAGGCTGGTCTCGAACTCCTGACATCAAGTGATCTGCTCACCTCAGCCTCCCAAGTGCTGGGATTACAGGCATGAGCCACTGTGCCTGGCCAAGTTTCGTGGTTTGTGTGTGTGTGTGTGTGCGTGTGCATGTGCATGCACTAGATTAGTGACACTCAGGCTTTTTTGATTGTACAATTATTTTACATTTTATGCAGTAAAAATGGCACACCAGACATATCACATGAACACGTATGTATACATCATCCACCTAACTAATATGAATGCCTCACAAATTGATAGTTCTTTACTGCAAACAATGCTGTCAATATTGTGTATTCTATTTGATTCCATTTCATTAAAAACATACATCAGTCACAACCCAATTGATTCCACAAGCCCATTAATGGTTTATGATTTGAAATTTGGAAATTACTGCTCTAGGTACTTCCCTAAGGCCGTGAAAAAAATTCCTTCATCTCTGAAGGAGGCTGATTTACCCAAGGAATAGTTCACACACACACACATATGTGTACATACCCATATGTGCACCTGCATATACCACCTCCCAGAGAGTTCCATTTCTAAGATTTGTTACAAGATGTGATGAAAGTATGTCTGCACAGAGGGCCTAACTTGAAGCTCCCAACACAGCAAGCAATTGGGAAGCACCACGTTTTTTTTTTTCCTGGTCCTGTTTTCTGACTCCAGTGGGAAACTATGTTCCTGAATGTTCAAAGTCTAACATTCAATGACTGTATAACTGTTCTCGTTCTTTCTTTCATAAATAAGGAAACACACACAAAAAGCAAAATTAAGCCAAATACAAAGAAAACATGAGGCTGCTGATGCATTTCCCAGTTATTGTAAGATTGTGTCTCCCACTCTTGGATGCTTCTGAATGTTTTGCCCAATTTCCTTTGATGTGCCTCCCAAGATACAGGGTGATGGTTTATTTTGGGCAAGGCTGGCAGCTGCTTTCGACTGCTCTTTTGCAAGGAACTGCATGAGGATAGCCACTGAGTTTATTTTTACATCTCCCCACAGGACAAAATCCGCATTTTCAATCAAGTGTTGGACACTCCAATTTAACAAGTTGTGAAAAATCTGTTGGCCCAGATAAACGTCTGCTAAGAGTATTCCTTTCTCTAAATTAAGATCTTGTTCCCGGAAGCCCAAGAATTCATTAAGGCCGTAATTAGCCAGGATCACTGATGATTTAAAATACAATAATAAAGAGGAAGTTTATACCGAGAGCTTCGAAGGCACCGTTGGATCTGTCCTGTGGTTGACTTTTTATAGCTGTAGTTTAAAAATAACTTTTCCATTTCATCTGCTGGCTGCTTTTTATCCACCCAGCCCTTCACACAAGTGGGGTGGGGGCTGTCATCCAGGCTCCCACTGCTGCAGGCAGTAACATCTGTCTCAGTGACATCAGAGAAAGTGCCACATCATCTCAAACCAACATACCAGTTATGAGGTCACAGGCTTTCCCATAAAAGGGGCTGGCCTCATCTGTCGTCAGTGAAAAGAGACAGCAAGCACTCTTCAAAGATGTATTTGCTTCAGGATACCCAGAGGTACCCTGGGACGGGACATTCTCTCATTATTCCATTAGCTGATGTGGTCAAGGGAATTCATCTGAGTAGCTGCCTAAGCTCAGAACCTAACTTGATTAAAGGCACATAGCAGTCAGCCTCTGATTGAAACTCAGGTGTCTCTGCCTTTAGAGCCAGTCCTCCTGTTCTGATATATATGCATCAGCTTAGCAATTCTAAAGCCATCTCATTCGCTTTTTGGTGTTTGACAGTGGGACAGGTTTTATATTTTCCATTTTTCTAAATAAAGCCCAGCCTTGACTTCCTGTCACCTTAACTAGGCAAGGAGTACCCTTGATTCTTTTATCTGTTATCTGCATTTTGTCTTTGGTGTACCCAGAGAAAATGCCACACAATATTTATTCGCCCTGATGTTTTTACTGGTGTCATTGTTACTAAAATTTTGTTAGTATGCATCTCCTTGCCATTGGAATGGGTTTTATTGTGGATTTTCCATCTGTGGCTTAGTTTCTTTTAATAGTAATATTTTCATATTTTGGCTGGGCATGGTGGCTTACACCTATAATCCCAGCACTTTGGGAGGCTGAGGCAGGTGGATTACCTGAGGTCAGGAGTTCAAGACCAGCCTGACCAACATGGAGAAACCCTGTCTCTACTAAAAATACAAAATTAGCCCGGGCATGATGGCACATGCCTGTATAATCCCAGCTACTCGGGTGACTGAGGCAGGAGAATCGCTTGAACCCGGGAGGTGGAAGTCACAGTGAGCTGAGATCGTGCCATTGCACTTCAGCCTGGGCAACAAGAGCAAAACTCCATCTCAAAAAAAAAAAGTAATATTTTCTTATTTAATGGTAAACACATCTCTCAGTTGGGCTGGTGTCAATATAATATCAGTGGAGTTAAGAAAAAACGACTTAACTAAGATATCCTTTATTATTAATTTTAGTGGGTTATTGATTAGGACGCCATGCTGTGCCACGTTGGAATGTACAGAAGCTATGGGGTCAGATGGGTTTTGGTTTACATCTCAGATCTTCTACTTATTAGTTACGTGACTTTGAGATGATTGCTTAGTATTTTAGTGTATGTAGTTCCTGGAACTCAAGTAGCAAGCATTCAATACTCTATCATTGTTCATTTTCTTTTTTTATGATGAAAGAAGTGTTTCTGTTGTATGAACGTGCATGGATTTCCCAAACTGTATTGGATCATAAAAGTCTGGATTTGGAGGATGACTGAGCGAATCCACTTCCCCCTGGTGAACGGCCTCGGTGTTGCTGATGGCTGAGGCCTTGCTTGTGTTGTCATTTTCACCATCAGCTCCGTTTACTTTCTCCAGCACCAGTAGGAGGAGCAATGGCAAACAGCACGTTATTAGTCACTGTTGAGCTTGCCACCAACATTTCCAACTAAAAATATGTATTTTAAACTACATGTTTGCTCATCTTAAAGAGTTAGATTATAAACTGTTAGAAATCAGGGACTATTAAACAACCATTTTCATTTGCAGTGGATTCAGAATATAATCGTCTTGAGTTTGGAAAGGATGTGTCCGTGAATGCCAAGCGAAATGCTGTGCAGTTAGGAAACACGAAGCCTTCCCTGCTTTCTCCAGCCATTCTTAAATGGTCCTTCTTCCAAAGCTGTAGCACTTCACACCTGCAACCGGGGAAAGTGGGATTCCAGTTTGAGCCTAAGATATGCTGTCAGTGGGCTTGAGGTATATCTGGCCTGCTGAGAGTCTGTTTTCAGGAGGCACTGGGGAGCCTCCTAGGAGATGATTCATCCTAGGGAAGGGGGCACCAGGCCCAGAGATCTCAACCAGAAATGAGAAGGGAGGACTGATTCCAAGTACTGTGTGGAATTTTTTTAAAGCTATTCATGCTCTAAGGACCAGGCAAAGGGTAGGGGATGGGCAGGGAAGGAAGTATGGGCTGGCTGCAGGTCAATAGGGATTATGGGGGAAAAAATGGAAGTGGTCATTTCCGTTTCAAAACAGCTGAAGACTTTGGAGCAAAAGTAACATGCTTTGGTACCAGCTGGAAAGGTACTGTCTGACTGAAGCCTGGGTGGAGAAATGTTACCCACCCATGCCCAGAGCATAGTGAAACTTCAGCACCTTGAGGCCACCAGCTTACAGGTAGCAGGAGTGCCCAGTGGAAAACTGAGGTGCCCCACAAAAGTCGCTCATACCTCTAATTCCAGCACTTTGGGAGGCAGAGGTGAGAGAATTGTTTGAGCTCAGAAGTTCCAGACCAGCTGGTCAACAAAGTAAGAGACTCCATCTCTAGAAAAAAATTAAAAACCTTAGCTGGGCATGATGACTCACACCTGTATTCCCAGCTACTCAGGAGGCTGAGGCAAGAGGATTGATTGAGCCCAGGAGGTTGAGGCTGCAGTGAGCTGTGATTGCACCACTGCACCCTAGCCTGTGAAACAGAGCAAGACTTTGTCTCCGAAAAAAAGAAAAGGAAAAGAAAATGGCATCTGAATACGTTTAAATATAAACCAGCTCTAAACTACATCACTTCAAGAAGTAGCTCTTCAGCAGGCCAAAGGAGCAGGAGGCTGCTTTTCATAGCTTAGCAGACAGGAGAGACCCAGTCTCCTACCATGGAGAGTAGTTGGCAGTAAGAGGAAAGGGTTTGTGCTGTGTGGTCTTATTTGTGGGCTTACCTGTAAATTTGCCCTGGGACTTCAAGAAATATCAGCAGGGAGAACCCATCAAGGGATTTGGGGCTGGCATTACAGGTGGTGGACAGTCAAATATATGCTACGGCCAATGGAATCTCGGCGTGAGAATGAATGCACACTCAGGAAGTGGCTGTGCAGAAGGAAAAGGCAGCTGTGTGGGTGGGTAGGAAGGGAGTTTTCTGGGGAAGTCCTGGGAGAACAGAGAAAAAGTTCGATGAGGAAGGAAAGGTGCTGCATCATAGAACCATTTAGCTGCAAACTTCCTTTAAGTAGAATTTAAAGTAATCATGCTGTTGAGTATTTCTCAGCATTAAGTAAGCATACAAAATGCTTTTAAAGAAAATAGTGCTGGGCACAGTGGCTCATGCATGTAATTCTAGCACTTTGGGAGGCAGAGGTGAGAGGATCGTTTGAGCTCAGAAGATCTAGACCAGCTGGGCAATAAAGTGAGAGACCCTGTCTCTATAAGAAACAAAAAAATAAAATAAAGTGAAAACTTAGCTGGGCATGATGACTCAGGCCTGTATTCCAAGGTACTCAAGAGGCTGAGGCAGGAGGATTGCTTGAGCCCAGGAGGTTGACGCTGCAGTGAGCTGTGATTGCACCACTGCACTCCAGCCTGTGCAACAGAGCAAGACTTTATCTCCAAAAAAATAAAAGAAAGTGGTACCTGAAATACATTTAAATACAAACCAGTTCTAAACTACATGCAGTCATATATAACCAGAAAAAAAATGTACAATTAAGTACAAAAAAGATCTTCACATTAAATAGAACTTAAATTAGTGATATTAACTAATGGAATGAATGATTTTGTGTTGCTTAAATTAAAATCACTATACCTGGGGAAAATGACATGTAGATGGAATCGCATAGGAGTGTTTTGTTTGAGATGGAGTCTCACACTGTCGCCTGGGCTGGAGTGCAATGGCATGATCTCAGCTCGCCGCAACCTCCGCCTCTTGGGTTCAAGCGATTCTCCTGCCTCTGCCTCCGCCTAAGTAGCTGGGGAATGACTGGCGCCCGCCACCATGCCCAGCTAATTTTTTGTATTTTTAGTAAAGACAGGGTTTCACTATGTTGGCCAGGCTGGTCTCAAACTCCTGACCTCATGATCCGCCCACCTCGGCCTCCCAAAGAGCTAGGATTACAGGTGTGAGCCACCATACCTGGCCCACAAAGGAGTTTTGAGTACAGAAAGCTTCTACTCTGCATGCTGAGGACTGCTCCAATTCACCCACCACTCCTAGCCATTTAAACTGCTGAAAGCAAAACCATTCTTGTGGCCAACCTGTCCTTAATTTGCTTAAATTGGGAGAACTTGTTTCATTGGTACTAGCTGGGGGCGAAGTTGCAAGCCAAGGAAAAATCTGCTTGTCCTTCTGGCACCTGAGTGCTATTCAGGGGGTACGCTGTGGTGAGAAGCAAGTAATCTGTGAAAGCCCAGAATGTTCTGTGAACAAATGATTTGGTGATGTTTTCTAATGAACTTATGTGACTCTCTAGCATTGTTACATCACAGCATGCATTTTCTGAAAATCCTCAAGACCCAAGAGAAAGCATCTGCTCATAAAATCTTTCCACTTTGCCATGTGCACTGGCTTTGGGGGTGGGGGATGGGGGTGAGGAGGCGCTTCAACTCTTTACACCACTCACATGAAGCTCATCCCGGGTGCTCTAACTCAGGAGGGTGTGTTGTCAATCTTTTTCTATGCCTTGCAGTGTTCAGAATTTGCAAAGAATCTTACCATCTGCTCTTTCTGTGTGCTGATGTCACACAGAGCAGAGTGTATGAGACTGTTCTTATCCCTCAAACTTTGCCTTTTAAGGAGAGGCACAGTTGTCCAATTTTAGGGATAAAGCAACTCCTTTTTTTTTTTTCTCTCTTGCTCTCTTGTGTTTTTCCTGGAGAAAGGCTAGAGTCGGTTTCAAAGGATGGTTTTGAAGATCCCTGGCTCTGGGCGTGAGGGTCCAGTTGAGCAGGAATCTTTGTTCTTTCATATGTTGGCTTCGTTTCTGACTCTGGAGGTGCTGTGAGCCTTTAAACTATAGGCTTGAGCTGAAGGTGGCTATTTGCCTGTCTGCCCTAAACAGAGCTCTTCTTGTTTTTCCTCTCCTTCTCGCTCTCTCTTCCAACCTGCCTCTGAATGCCTGTTGCTCTGTGTTGCCATTGCCAATCACAGCCCCCACCTCTGGCCGTTCCTTCTGCTGTTCTCTGCTGGTCTTTTTCTTCTCTTTGTCTTTGTCCCTTTTTATGTTTTAGTCCATATTTCTCATCTCTTGGTTAAATGAGTTCTTCTTTTAATCAACATTTTCTGAGTCTGTTCAGGTTGCTATAACAAAATGTCATAAATGAGGTCATCTTATAAACAACAGAAATTGATTTCTGACAGTTCTGGAGGCTGGGAAATCCAAGACAGTAGTGTTGGGAGATTCAGTATCGGGAGAGGGTCTGCTTTCTGGTTCCTAGAAAGCGCCTTCTTCCTGTATCCTCCAGTCTTTTCAGCTCCTTTTAAGAGCACAAATCAATGAGTGTTCCATTGATTACTTAATCATCTCCCAAAGGTGCTACATCCTAATACCATCACATAGGGGACTGGGTTTCAGCATAGGAATTTAGAGGAGACACAGACATTTAGACTTTCGCCACCATTTGATCAGAGTGTTCCTTTTTCTTTGTTCTCAATCACTGACAAACAAGCCATAGCCTGTCGGGGGTAATGTGGACGCAGTTTCCTCTAACTCAGGGCAGTGCAAGGACAGGACCTTCAAGTGCGTGAAGGCTGATTCTGAGCCCCAGCGAGCTCTGTGTCAACAGTGCTAGAAGGTACTAATGTTGGTATCTTCTTCCAGAGGAAACTGTCCCTTGGGGCTCTGCTGAAATGCCGGCACAAAGGCATGGCGACCTTCCTGGGTCACAGGGGGACATCAAAAAGCATCTCTTCTCTGTCCGACTCCCCTCATGGCTCTTGTTATCATTGGCAGGACTCTTCTTCAGCAACTTCAGAAGCTTCAGACTTTGGTGATGGGCAAGGTTTCTCGAACCTGCAAGTTAGCTGGCACGCAGACTGGCACCTGCCTCATGGTGAGCTTCCCAGCAGGGCAGCACAGTGACCAATGCTGGCCTGGCCCCTGTCTCCCATCTCCCTCCACTTGCCAAGGCCAAGTGCTGTGCAATTGGAGAAAGCGCGTGGAGGAACTCCACTCTGAGGCTGTTCCTTTGTACAGCACTCCAGTGATGTGGATGTGACTCGTGAGTGCAGTCCACTGGCCTGAAGAGGAGAGTCTGTGTCCCTGGCTCTCCAAGGGTATAAAGCTGTGCTGTCCAGAGCCTGGAGTCAGCAGCCTCTCATGTTCTCTCTCCCCATCCACAGGTTGTTGTGCTGTGCTTTGCCGTTGCATTCGGCAGCTTCTTTCAGGGCTATGGGCCATATCCTTCTGCCACCAAGATGGCTCTGCCCAGCCAGCATTCCCTGCAAGAGCCCTACACAGCCTCCGTGGGTAAGACAGCATGCAGCAACTTGGGCAGGGTCTTGTTTTATTTCTCTAGAGCTGGGTTTCTCAGCCTTCCAAAAGGAATCTTCTGTGAAAGTCCAATGTTTAAAAAGTGGTAAAAGTGGAGCTTCTCCCTTTGAAGAGGCAAGTAGGGGTTCCCTTGGGGCCCCTCATCCACTGGGCTGAGGCATCACTGGGAATTCTCTAGAGCTTGAAAGAGCACAGTTTGCAAACTGCTGTTCTAGACTGGGTTCCCTGATCAGTGCTGACATCCGATTTTTGAGTTCTGATAAGGGAGAGAGAAGTAGATGAGGGGAAGAGTATGTCACTTTCTGTCACATTTTAAGAGAACTTCCGTGTTTCTGCCTCCACTGAGTGGAATTGTATGAGACCATGGTAAGGGTTTATAAAGTGAAATTAAAGAATCAGCCTGCCTTAACAAAACCTTATGCCCCAAAATTAGAGATTTGGGCACTCAAGTGTCAGATAAGAAGTATATAGTGTTCTCATCTAGAAATAAAGTGTCAGTAAGGAATACACACACAAATTCACACATACAACAATAAGAACGAGCATGGGGTTAGGCAGTACAGTAGTCCCCCTTATCTGAGGTTTTGCATTCTTTATTTATTTATTTTTTATTTTTTTGAGACGGAGTCTTGCTCTGTCACCCAGGCTGGAGTGCAGTGGCGCAACCTTGGCTCACTGCAACCTCCAACTCCCAGGTTTAAACAATTCTCCTTTAGCCTCCCGAGTAGCTGGGATTACAGGCACTCACCACCATGCCTGGCTAATTTTTGTATTTTTAGTATAGACAGGGTTTCACCATGTTGGACAAGGCTGGTCTCGAACTCCTAGCCAGGTGATCTGCTTGCCTTGGGCTCCCAAAGTGCTGGAATTACAGGTGTGAGCCACTCCGCCCGGCCAGGTTTTGCATTCTAAGGTTTCAGTTACCTGCAGCCAATGAACATACCTTCAGTTACCTTAAAATTGCTGAACGCACTACAATAAGAAACATTACCTGCAGTCAGTAAAAATACCTGCAGTTATCTGAAAACAGCTGAGTACCTCACACTAAGAAATTTTGAGAAAGGACACATTCATGTAACTTTCATTAGAAGATATGGTTATAATTGTTCTATTTTATTATTAGTTTTTGTTGTTAATTGCTTACTGGGCCTAATTTCTAAATCAAACTTTATCATACATACATATGTATAAGAAAAAGCATATAAACCCTATATGCTATATACCCATATATAAACCCTATATGCTTTTCCCCATACATATGTACCCCTTTATATACTATATATATGATTATATGGTATATATATAATCTATATATGGTTATATATATATAACCATATATATACCCTTATATACCATATATAATCATATATATGATCTATATATGATAGATATATAATTGCATGATTATATATATGGTATATAAGGGTTATATATACCATATATACCCTTTATATACCATATATATGATTATATATCATATATATATAAGGGTATATATATGGCATACATATATATATACACACCCTTATATACCATATATATGATTATATATGGTATATATATGATTATATATGGTATATAAGGGTATATATACGATTATATATATGGTATATAAAGGTATACGTGGTATATATAACCCTTAGGTTTTATATATATATATATGGTTATGTATGGTATATATGACCCTATGTATACCATATATAACCCTTATAGGGTTATATATAACCCTATGTATACCTATAAGGGTTACATATGGTATACATAGGGTTATATATATGGTATCCATACCATATATATAGAGTTCAGTTCTGTATTTGGTTTCAGCCATCCCCTGGGAGTCTTGAAATATATACCCCATGGATAAGGGAGGACTACTGTATTGGATTTGGGATAGGGACAATTTTGCCATTTTTAAATGTCTGTGATCTTCACCAGGCAGCTGTATCTCTGCCAGGTATGACAGAAGTGCCAGCATTCCAATTAAATAATTTCAGTGGTCTCCTGGGAATTTTTCCCCCCAAGGGACTATCTCTCTAAATTTAATTGGAAGTATAGTTTCTATGTCATGGAAAATTGCTACAGAGCCATCTAGCTGTGTGACCATCCTATAAAACAAAGGAGGTTGTCTCTGTCCTTTGATTTATGGTGTTGGCTTTGTGTCTCCTTTCCAGTTTCTAAATGAAGTGCCCCGTACTTCATCTCCCTGCAAGACCTACTCACTGGGGATGCTTCTTCTTTTAGCTGGGTCTGGACATCTCCAAGTATTCCACTCCCATTCTCCATAAGTCATTTTCCCTAGATGGTTATGGGTGGTAAGGAGGGGAGTTTTGTATTTTCAAAGCAGTGGGGGTAGTAGTTTGCCTTGTGTTTATTTGCTTTTCTATTGTTCTTCCAGCACTGTGTAGTTGGTATAATTTTTCAATGCACAAACTCTAAAGCCCTAAAGTCTTTATAGAAAGCCAAATCCTGTTGGTACCCACAGTTCTGGGCAATAAGAACACACCAATTGTCATCTGCCACCAGCCCTGAGCACCTGGAGTGAGGGGATGTGTTGGACCCCTGTGGTCTTTTGCTAACACCTTGTTATTCTGCTCTGTCCTCAGTGAGATCCAGGAACCTGCTGATCTACGAGGAACATTCTCCCCCAGAGGAGCCATCCAGCCCTGGCTCGACTGGCGAGCTGGGGGGCTGGGATAGAGGTTCCTCCCTGCTCAGGGTGTCGGGGCTGGAGTCCAGGCCGGATGTGGATCTTCCCCATTTCATTATCTCGAATGAGACCAGCCTGGAGAAGTCAGTGCTCTTGGAGCTGCAGCAGCACCTGTGAGTCACAGAGACACGGATCCAACTCCTCCAGTGCTCTGATGGCGGATTATGAGTCAGCAACCTAGAATGTGAGGTTTAAACTCTCCATAGGCCTGGTTCAGTCCCTCAGCTCTCTGAGAACGTAACTCCAGGACCTAGGACTGCAGAGAGTCTGCTGCTGGCCAACATCTACCCTGGACAGAGATAGGGAAACAGCCCAGCCTGAGCTCCCCTATGTCTACTGCCTCAGTGAGGAGCTGGCGTGGTGGCCCCAAGAAGTGGGGGAAGGGCTTGAATCCCTTCCCCCACTGTCTCCATCCTCCCTTCCAACCCACACGAGTGAATGCAGAGCCCAGGTTACCTCAATGTGTTTGCTGTGTAAATGCAGCTTTAAGACTTGCTTTGTAGCTTCAGTAAGGGAGTAGATCTATATTATGCTACATGTCAATGTGTGTTTATGATTTATATATAAATACACATGCGTTCATTAAAATTATAAAATCTATAGTTTTTATAGTTTTACACTTACAGATGTATGTTGAGGGGCACTATTTCAGAGGCACTGGGCGTGCATTTCCATATTGAAAACAGCCTCTATTTGACTCCAATTCTCCATGAGTTGTTTCTCTTAGATAGTTTCTGGGAAAAAATCCCTTTGTAAACATAAAAGCTTATGTGATTACAAGGTATTGCCATTATGGTAGGGAAGGTCCCTGGGCCTGCATGCACGCTCCTGGTTACTTGTGGAATGGTTGGTGATTTAGCTGAACTCTGCTCCCGTAGCTCCCAGAAATGAGGCTGTTCCAATGTAAATGAGAAAGATTTTGTTTCAGATTCTTCAGCTTTCATCCCCTAATCCTGCAGGGGAACATTCAGAATGATGTACTTTTATATGTGCACTTATACATATATATTTAGCATTTACTAGCATTTACTATTTTAAGCATTTTAAAGATGTAAGGCAGGCTGAGTATCCTTTTTCTGAAATGCTTGGGACCAGAAGTGTTATAGATTTCAGATTTTGGAATATTCGCATTATCCTTAACAGTTAAGCATCCCTAATCCAAAAATCCAAAATGCTTCGGTGAGCATTTCCTTTGAGTGTCATGTCAGTGCTCAAACATTTCTAGATTTCGGAGCATTTTAGATTGTAGATTTTTGAAACTGAAACAGTATCATACCAACAGCATCATACAAATCCTTTTAGCTACCCCAGGTGGTAAGGCATCATTATTATTCCCATTATAGAGAAACTTCCCAATGTAGCCACCACTGGGATCTATGGAAGACCCAGCTGCCTGCTTACTTGGCTCTGGACACAGTTTCTCTCCTTAGCTAAGCCGTTCAGGGCCCCCTTCAAATCCCATTTGTTCTGTAATGTCTCCTAGATAACAAAGCCTCCTAGCCCTCCTCTGAATGCTTAGAGATTTTCTAGGTTGTTACACAGTTTAATAATGTATTTATTTTCTGTTATAGATTTATTATTTCAAATTAGCTCATTAAAAATCTTTATCTGGATTATTAACTCTTCTAGACCACAGATCAGCTCTTATCATTTTATTTTCTCTTTCCCTGAGTTTAGCATAGGGCTAAACATCCTTAGTAAGTAGAGTAACTTAATGCATCTCATAACAGATCAATATCAAGCAACCATGCTTCTCCTCAGTAGGGTTGGGATGCCTTGGGTGGGGTTAAAGGTAAGAATGTGGACCAGTGGAGAGGCTGGTTACAGGGGACTTTGGAAACCGAGAATTGCTACTAAGGAGAAACGGACAAGAAACATGCCCAGTTCGTCTCACCAAGTTGCAATCCCTGAATGATTGTGTCATACTACAAAGCATGAGAATTGTAGCTAGCAGCTGGTGACTAATACTTCTTTTTCCTTTCAATGCCTTCACAGGGTCAGCGCCAAACTGGAGGGGAATGAAACACTAAAAGTTGTAGAACTCGACAGAAGAGTGAACACCACTTTCTAAAGAGGCTGCCTGCACTCCCTCCCTTTCCCCTAACTGTCCTTTTACATACCCAAACCACCTTTGTCATCAGCTTTTCCTCTTTGCCACCGGATCTTCACGAAGACATGGGCAAGCATTAGTGGCTTCAGATGGGAGGCCAGCCTGGGACTTCCCCTGCAGTGAGAGAGCATCTTCCCCTGGTCCACGCCCCTCCCATGCAGAAGGGAGCCTGCCTCCCTCCCTTCCTTTCTCCTACTGCCATAGGAAATTATTTTAGGGGTTGGAGGTGGGACAAGCAGGCTTGTTTCCACCAATAATGCCAAAAAGATACTGCCTAATGTGCACCTGTGAGGTGTGACGACCCCGCCACCCCTTTGGAGAAGAGATAGCTCTTGTTCCGTTGGGATCCCAGACTCTAGCCACACAAATGCCATGATGCCTGTTGGTATTTGGCAAAGCACTGACCCATGTCCTCCCTTGCTCACACTGGGGTCTCTGGTGTGAACACCCCCAACGGCAGCCCTCCACCCCCTCTGCCCCCAGGAGCCCTCGTGGATCGTCTCCTGCGCCAGCACAGGCAGGCGAGGGCTCCCCTTCATGTTCTCAGGCCGCAAGTGCAATGCCTGAGAGGATCAGGCTTTTCCACTCCAGGCGAACCTGCCCCATCTTGTCGCTTTTAGGACCTCCCACAACCTGGTTCCCCACACATCCATAGTTCTGCCTCCCCGGCTTCTCCTCCCCACTTGTAAATAGTATTTATTAGCTCGTCCAGGCTTCCTGCTAGCAACCACACTGAAGAGATAGATGCCTCCTTTCCAGCTAGCAGAGTTTTCTGCTAGCCTTTAGAGCTAGGATGGCACCTTAGGCTCTGGGATTCCCTATCTTTCCAGACAATGTTTGATTTCCTTTCCTTTTTTTTTTTTTTTTTTTAAACTGGACTAATTACCATTGAAAAAGAAATTCCCTTAAGCATGTATGTGTCTGCCTCTAGGATGAGGTCAGAGCAAGAGATGGCACAAAATGCCTCGCTCAGGCCTGGGGCTCCCTGGCCACAAGCTTTTTCTATCCTGTTTTCATGACAGAGAAGGGAAGCCCTGTCCCTAACAACAGGCATTTCAGACAAGCTTGCTGGCTTGTCTTTCCAGACCTACCTGGCCCCTCCTTCCTCCACACTTCCACTTTGTCCTCCTTGTCCCCTGCCTCAGCAAAGCAGGGTGGGGTAGGTGACATTTGTGTATCTATACTCTTACCTTTTATAGTCAGATTTGGCTACTTTGCAGCTCGCCCAAAGAGATACAACCTAACCCCCAACCTACTTTTAGTTGTTTTTTTATGATTAAAAGTAACTTTTGTAGTTTAAAAAAATCTTTCCTTTTTCATACAAATAAGAAACGGAAATTGCCTTTTTATTGTGTAACATAGAAGACCCTCAAGTGTTTTTTCCTAGCTTATGAAAGATTCTGTTTAGGAAATATGCATAGAGTTTGTATTTTACTTTTAGGAGCAGCTGAAATGCCTTTGGTTTTGCCTTCTCGCTCTCTCTTGCCCCACCCCCTCCCCCGCCACGTCATCTGCATTGTTACTGGAGCCTGTACTGAGAGGGATTAAGGCCACACCCCGGCTTCCAGCCCATATCAGGTACAGGATTTGGTGTTATTAACGTTTGTCATCATACCTCATAAGCGGGTCCCTGCTTTGTCTGTCTAGGCCCATCTGGGGCTCCCTGTGAGTGATTCCCCTCTCTTTACTGTGCTGGAGAGGGTTCCAGCCTGGGAAGCGGCCAAGTTCATCTTCTGGCTGTGAGTGGAAGCTGGATCGCCCTGTGGTCTGGGTGGTTCTTGTTGTCCCTCACATTAGCCAGGGCGGAGACCGGGCTGTGCAGGAGGAGGGCTGCTGGCAGGTTCTGCTGCTGCTGCTGTCTCCTCCACTGTCTGCAGCCCAGATGCTATTGGGCCTGGCTGGTGTCTGGTAACCATGGGCCTGCACTGACCCATCCGCCTCTTTTAAACTGTCAGGTCTTTATCAAGCACAGGCAGCCTATAGGGCCCAAAGAAGGCAAAAGATAAGATGACTCAAGTAGCATTTGCGCCATGAAGAAGGAAGGGTTTCAAATTTAAGGGCAGAAGTAAGAGAGAGAATGAGCCAGCCCATGTTCCTGCTGCAACTGAACCAGATTGGGTTTTCAAGGCTCCCAGATACAGTCAGAGTAGAAAACGTGCTCTTCTGAATGAGGAGGGAGAAGATAAAGGAAACTTCTAGCCCCTGTCCTTAGTGCTTTGAGGATTTTCTTCTCTTCCTTACCTACCCTTATTTGACATCACTCTCTCTAGACCTCCAAACAACAGGACTCTGTCTCTGGGAAGCTATCCTTCCAGAATAGAATCTGTGTAGAGACATGGAACATCAGCCAGAGAGCTCAGATGGCCCTTTTAAGGGGGTTCCAAGAACCAACATCACTGCTCTTTTAGATGAACCTCTGCCCTCCACTCCTTGCTTGAGTTAAAGGAACTAACAGTTGTCCCTTTAGGAGGACAAAATGGGGTCAAGAGGGCACAGAAGAGTTGTATAGCGTTCCAAATAATTAATGGATGTACATTTTCTATTGAGGGATTAAGACCAGAATATCAGTGGATTCGTTTTCCCTACCAAGTGGCCTCTTAGACTAGTCATTAACTTATGGTTAGCTCTGAAGATTTCAAATAGTGGCAGACACTGGCTCCTGAATGTAAGTTTTGAGAAATACGAGTCTGTTAGAGGGGCCATAAGCCATAAAGAGTAAATCTGTTAATTAAATTTGTCATCATGTAAACAGGTTTCCCATTTCCCTTTCTTAGATTGCACTAGTGACGGAAATGTCCTGCAGAGATTTGGAGAACTAATTTTTCACTGGATGAGACCTGAGTTACCCAGACCCCCCAGTGTGGTTCTTTTCACAGTTCTCAACTTCGCACTTTAAAAGGGATATTGTAAATGAAAGGCTGCCGTGCCAGTTTTAAGAAAGAATTTCTGTGAAGTGTGAGGACTCTGGAGTCTAGCTCACATAAAGAGAGTGTTATATAAAAATCTGACAGCCGAACTAGGTTGCTCTTTTTTGGCAGGGAGTGGGGATGAGATTTGACACCAATATGGGCAAAATTAGATAACCTTTTGGTTAATATAAATGATTTTGATTTGGAGACCTAATTTGTAGATTGTGAAAGCAGCTTTTAGTTCAACTTATTCACAACCCCCCTATAATTACCATGCCTTTTCTTTTTAGTTCTGAAATCTCTCAGTTCAGCTTGTGAATCTTACATGCCCATCAAGTAGGGATATTGAATTGGCTCTTCTTTGTTCTGGCAGTGAGTCAATGTCCAGCATTTTTTTTATAGGTGTCTTATTAAAATTGTTTTCCAGTATGTTATGGTTCCTCCCCGTCATGTTTTCAGACCCAGCAAAAACATAGAGACAGAATCCAGAGGCCTCTCCAGGCCAGCTCCTCTGCACACATGTCATATGAGGTGCTAATCTGAGCACATCCGGAAATGCAGACATTCCACCCCCAGTTGAATCATGGCCCATTCATGCTGACCTTGCCAACATGAGGAGGGTAGAGATGCAAGAGAAGGCCTTCATCCTCTCCTTCGTCTGCCCCAAGTCACTGCAGTTGGTTCTGTTGAAGCCAGTGTTTAAGAAACCTGGGTTAAAGACACCAGCACTTCTGCTTGCTGGGCTGGCTGGACCTGTGAAGCCATGGGCAAGTAGTACCCTCATGAGAGTCATTTTATTTGACCATCTTCAGCTGAGGCTATCTGTAAACATGTGATCGAATAGGCCCCACTGGGAGGGCAGTTATAGGAGAGAGTAGGTGGTGGTGATGTGGGGGCTGTGAAGGATCCAGAGACAAGTCTTAGATGTTTCATTCATTCACTCAGTCATTCATTCAGTTACTCCTAAGACTTTTCAGTTTCATAAGGAAGAGTGTTGCCTGAGGCCCTAGGGAATATTGGGGAATAGAAGGAATTGAGGAAATATTAACAGTAGTTACTCAAAAAACCCAAATGCTTATACCTCCCTCTCTCCCTCCTTCTCTCTTTGACACACACACACACACACACACACACACACACACACACACACACATTCCTCCCTTATCTTAGATGCTCATTTGTGCCTTAAATGTGCCTTATATATGATTCCAGGATGACTGAGTAATCCCTCATCCCTGGGAGATTTTGTATATATTCTTTTATTATTAGATTGAGGTCGGGGTGGGGGAAAGAATTTATTCCAAAGGCTCAAAAGTGGTTTCCTAAAAGTGAGCCACTGTCAGATTTGCACATCAGGAGAAAAGAAATAGGGTTATGTCCATTAGGAAAATCCCATTTTGCAGGAGTGCAATCACATCCAAAAAACAACCAGCCAGGATTAAAGGTATTATAAATCCTCCCAGCAGAACATTTCTCAGGGCAAAGGAACCTGGCCCATTTGAAGATTAATGTTCCATGCCTTTGTGGTCAAAGGGTCAGCACTTAACACAGGAAAAAACTAGGTGTTGTTTTGTTATTTGGACAACATAAAATTCAGGAATGTTTTATGTAGTCTTGTTTCTAGAAGGAAGGGAAATAATATGTCTTGAGTATTTACTAAGGTATTAGGAGCTGTGCTAAGAAAGTTTTAAGTCTTTCAGTTTTATAGATGTAGAAAACAAGAAAGATTCTTGACCACAGGATGAATAAAGAACTGAGTAATATGGGAAATGCAACAATTTCTGGACTCGCTGAGCTGATCCCTTCCTGTGGGCACATTGTAAGCTTTTAAGTTCTCTGGGCAGGAATTACAGCACCTGCCCCCTGCAGTGGCCCTGCTGTGCAATGTTCACTGCTTCACTTCATGCTGGAGCAGTCCTCCAGGTGTCCATCTCCTATCTTTTTGTTCCAATCTTCTGTGAGTTCCAGCTAGCAGGCTTTCCATCTGGGGAAAGGAAAACCAGGGGTTTTAGCTCTGTTCTCTGCTTTCATCCTTTGTTCACCAGCTGAGTGAGAACACGAACTTTTTGCACCATGTACCCATGGCTTACACTACTTAGAAAATCACCTTTTTTCAGATAAAACACTTTATGAGTTCATGGAGAACGCCAGCATTCTTTAACAAAACTGTGAGTGACCCTTTTTAAACAATGCGGAGCAGACCCTGGGTTATAATCAACGGTGAGCTTTAATGTCTATGCTGACAGGCTTTGCTCTCTTTTGTAACATGTTACGTAGACCAGCAGTGTTTAAATCTAAATATGTTTGAGTCTGTTTTCTGTCCTATCGCGTTTTTTAAAATGACTTTTTATTCTTTATCACAGCTAAGTAAATACCAAAAAAAAAAAAAAAATACGCTTTGTAGGACACTTGTACTTAGTTTGGGGGAAAAAATTGAAATTGTTATGCTTTTGTATTTCCATTTCTTGCAAATAAATATTTTTTTCTTAAATAGTAAGATGTTGCCCAGTCTTTACAATCTTGGTAATCTGTTTTGAAAAGCATATTGTTGTTTTTTTTTTTTTTTTACAAGCATGGGTTTGTGTGTGTGCTGAACCATTCTTTCCTGGATATCTAGTTGGCCTGAAAGAAGAGCCGCAAACCAGAAATCGGTATGTTATATAGGACTGAATCCAAGCCTTAGCTGGAGGAATATTGAGAATGTAATTGTTTTTTCAGGCAGCCACAGGAAGAAAAACAGTATCCTCTAGAGACTTAGGCAGCCTGACTGCTATTTTCGTTGTCTCTTCTCACTGTTCCCTAACTAAATTTCAACTGTCTATGGATTTGATTTTGCTTTCTCCATCTCTGGTTGCTTGAGAAAGATCCTTTGGACTTGAGCCAGAAAGGAATGATCCTTCTTCCTATGAACAGTTGCAGAAGATGTCTAACAGATGCATGCTCCAGAAATTCTGATGACATAGTTGAGAAAGGTCAATGCATTCAAGCAGAGTAATCTTCATTCCATTACAATGTCTGGATCCAAATGTGGCTTTCTTCACTCAGAGAGTGGGGGCTTCGTTTAGTCTTAGAAAGACTGCCTTGGGATGTTAGAGACTAAGGCAGGGACCGTGCTTACCTGGAAAAACCAAACAAAAGAAAACATGAGTTTTGTTTGTTTTGTGTTTTTTTCCTTAGCAGCGTGCCTAACCCTGCTCTGCTCTGGCCTTGAAGGTGCATGAATCTGCTGTATCTTGTTCTACGCAGAGCACCTTGACATTCTGTTTCTACACAAGTGAGCCTTTCCCCACAGAGGCTTTGATGATTATGCCCCACTCTTTCTTTTGTGGGGAGCCTATTTCTGAAGCCCCCTCCTTCCCCTGGAGTATGCTGGTATCTTTTCAGTGGTGTGTGGAGAGGGCAAATACTCACTGATTTGAGAATGTTCTGTATTAATCATGCCTTTCCATTGACTGAATTTCTAATGCTTTGACATCTAGGGCCTTGCTGACCCTGGAGAGACCATCGCTGCCAGGGCTCACCCGTTCCTACCTTAGCAGTCTGCCTTTCATATACAAACCAACGAACCTGGAGTCCATAGCCCAGCCATCTCCTTTGTGGCCTCTCGTACTCTGGGCCACTCTCCTTCTGCCCTAGGTTCCCTAGGACCAGGTACCAGATAACGAGAGACAGTCTCTAGCCCCACAGCCTACTGAAATTATTCAGACTAGCCAATCTGAAACCTGTGTACCTTGCCTCGCCTGTTTTTTCCTGCGTAAACCACAATGAAAGCCCTTGCTCACATTTTCCCTCTGTTCCTCCTGTTTCTTGACCCACTCTGGTGCTTCCCCATGTGGCTTTGGGGGACATGCCCTCCCCTCTTGGGAACTATGAGTAACAAGCTGTCTTTTCTTTTCAATGGCCTCACCATCCCTGAATAATCATACCATAAAACCTACATTTTAGAATAAATATCAAATGAGAGGCTGATCCCAGACTCATGGGCATGTGGGGTTTCACAGCTGGGCCTCCTGTGATTTAGTTTGAGGGAATACAGATCGATTATCTCTTTGCACACTAGTTGTCACTTTTGTTCTGGAGAGGAAAAGTGAGATCTATAGGGAGTAGTGTGGCCTTGTTCATGGGAAGAGAAAGCGGTGTCAAAAATCCTGGTCCTGTGCTCAGGTTCCAAGTTAAGTCATACTTGGTATCTCTGACAATGAGAGTCACAGAGACAAGGAAATAGATACAGCTGGGGGAAAAAAACAAGTGGGACTCAGAAGATAGAGGTGTATGGGTTCTTGCACTAGTTATACCATTAACTTGCTGGCCTCAAAAAGGAGACGCTATTGAGTGCCTACCATGTACCAGGAAATTTTCATGAATTATCTCAAACTCCTGGGTTCAAGTGATCTTACCACCTTGGCCTGCTGAAGTACTGGAATTATAGACGTTAGCCATTGCACAAGGCTGATACGAATTATCTATGATCTTATTTAATTCCTCAAAAATATTTGGGGGGGCTACATATACCCCCTTTTACAGTTGAGGAAATTGGAATTCAAAAATAATAAGAAACTTGCTCAAGGCCATCCAACAGATCAGCTGCAGATGAGAGGTTGAGTCTTGGGCTGACACCAAGTTCACAGTCTTCTAACTACATTCTGCAAGGTTGTAGGGCATTTAAAAATTATAGGTTAACTTTTCAACATTCAAATGATTTTTTTTGTATTTAATAAAGGCCTTTATTTTTCTTTTTTAATTATACTTTAAATTCTGGGGTACATGTGCAGAACATGCTGGTTTGTTATATAGGTATACATGTGCCATGGTGGTTTGCTGCATCCATCACCCCATCATCTACATTAGGTATTACTCCTAATGCCATTCCTCTCCTAGCCCCCTGCCCCCCGACAGGCCCCTGTGTGTGATGCTCCCCTCCCTGTGTCCATGTTTTCTCATTGTTCAACACCCACTTGTGAGTGAGAACATGCAGTGTTTGATTTTCTGTTCTTGTGTCAGTTTGCTGAGAATGATGGTTTCTAGCTTTATCCATGTTCCTGCAGAGGACATGAACTCATCATTCAAAGGATTTTCATAAAAATCCAGATTTCCATCTTCTCTTGAAAGACTGGGAGACACAGCAACTTCAAGAGCTGAAAGGTATCAGCCCCTGTGATGGCATAGTCATTTCTGGTGGCCACATTTTCCCACACCCAAGCTGGTTCACTCATTCGTGGTATTTACCTGGTCCTTCTGTCACCTGAATTCACTGCCTCTGGTTTAGATGTGGCTAAATTTTGGGGAGTGTCGAGATAGGGAATAAAGGCAAAGATCTTGAGTTGGTGATGGAACTAAGAGACGAGGAGGGCAGTTAGTTTCACCCAGAGAGACCTGAGCAGGAAGGTCTCAAAGATAAATCTTCCTTAATCTCAAACATTATATTAAATAAACTACATGCATATGCATAAAACACTTCCCTGACCCGCAGATAACTCACATGTATACACTGGTATGTATTTCCAGACTCCCAATAAAAATACAAGTATGAAGATAAATGAGTATTTACATATTTAGTTTTTTTATAAAAACAAAATAATTTTGTACCTATTGGTTTTGTGACTTGTTTTTCTTCACCAAACAGTGTATCATAAAATCATTCTATGAGAATCAGTATTAATCTACAGCATCATTTATATTGCCTGAATACTATATTATTTTATATAAATTATTTATATATAAATAATTTATTTAACTATTGTATAACTATTGTATAACATTGGGAATTTGGGGTTGCTGTCTCTTTTTTTTAAATTATAAACATGTTGGAAAGAGAAACACAACTATACTAAACAATCTTAATGATGACACATTTCTAGGACCTTGTGCCTTACAGCAAGTTTGTCCACATGTTCTCTGCTGGACTGGCTGATCTTCCGTGGGGAGGGTGGAACAATCACTATTGTCCCGTTGCTCTGCTGAAAAATAGAAACCATAGAGATGCGGCTTGCTCCACATTAGGTCACACAGTGAACGAGTGCAGAACGGATCAGGAACCATCTGTCCTGACTTCCATCCTTGTGCCATTTCCATTAGCCATGCCTCATCTGGGCAGGCAACACTCACTGTCCAAGTCATCCATGACCTTTTCATGGAGTTTCATTTATCCATGAAGTGAACCTGTTTTGCAAGGTGCCAATGCCATGCTCTTTTTCTTAGTATCCTCAGGATTGAGTCGTAACCCCGGATTCGAGACACACCCAAAGGCGTCTGTCTCTACAGAGGGGGAAGAAGAAGGAAAGTGGTTTGTCTCAGTCATTTCCTGCAAAGTAGTCCATGTCACCGTCTGAGAGTCGGATTACATGTGATCCCTCATTTGACGGGGCTGAGCAGGTTGCACAAGTTGATGTTGTCTTCCAATGGTCACAGCTGTTGCTAGATAGTTTGGCAATTTTAAAGAAGAGTTCTGGCCCCATGAGGCGTCCATGTGTTCTCCTCCTCTCTCTATGCTGTTGTTTTTAGATGGAAGGACAAAAATATCCATTGAGGGATACCATAAAAGCTGCCAGAGAGGCTGTTGTACTGTTCTCTGAGAAGTCTGTTTCAAAATGTTTAATGTTTCTTAAATGAAAAGAATTTGGGAATTGAGGCTGCCAGTTCACAACTAATGTCCTCCCCAGTATCACTGCAAAACAGATGGTGAGTTCAGCTTCCTAATGGGTACGTGAGAGCTTCTTTGTGCCTAGTTCAAAGAAAATATCTCCTTGAAAGGAAAAATTCTAAATCTAAAGCAACCTGCATAGTATTTAGAGATCTTTGGGACAGGAAAGGGATGCTCAGTCCCCACAGTGTTTTCTTTCTTGGGTTAGTTATTTTTTAATTCAGCTTTCAGTGGTTAATACAGCTTTTTATCATAGGTTGAGATAGTTTGTATTGTAACTGAACACAGAAGATACAGTTCAGATGGTATTTTTGCTATTGCACAAATAATTTCATGCAACTGTACTCTAGGGGCAAGACTTGACTGGGAGATGTATGTTGAATTAGGGCAGATGCTGTAGAGATAGTCAGCATTAGAGAGTACCATTTATGGACTAATCAGGGAAAATAAAGAGGTAGAAACAATGCTATTGGGACCAATGACAAAATTTTCCTGTAATACAACTAAATGAAAAACATTATTGTGGTGATATTGTACATAGCTTAAAATATTAGAGAATTAAGCTCTTGTTGAAAAATGGAGGTACATTGTTCTATCTCTTTTCCATCCACAAGTCCTACTGCTTGGAAGTAACCGATTTCAATTTCTTTTCCCATTGATCTCTATATTTCTAAGTAATGTGTTTATGGTGCCAACAGCTGATACATCAATTTTAGACATTTACTATTAGCTTCTTATTGTGGTACATAAAAATTTGACCACACACACACACAAACGCACACACACTTCTCTGTCCTCATTTTCCCAATAGTGTGTTTACATTAATATAATGACGTAAATGTTGTTTTCTGCTGAGTGATGTATTATTTTATTAGAATTAGGTTGCCTCCCTTGTATAAAGTTGCATCTTTCCTGGGAATAATAGTTGTCTCATTTTTTTCATTTGATTAGTGTGTATATGCCTCATTTTAATACACAGAAATGATTATTTTTAAAAACTCATCTATCTTACGTATTTATTATATTATATAAATAATATACTAAATATGTACCAGCTATGTCAAGAGTTTTAGTGCTTATTATTATATGTTCTTGATAATCAAATGAATTTGATAATCTATCAACATTTTTTTTCTTTTTGAGAGAGAAACTCCTCCAAGAGGCCTCTAATCGCCTTGTTTAATTCATTTGCTTTGTAGTCCAATTTTACAGCTGTTATTCTGAGATTCCCCTTAACTATAGTAGTGTAAAACCCTTTTACATTTTGCTCTCTTGGAGGCCCTGTGTCCTAGATTACATGTCTTCTCTTTTCTTGGTTACTTCCCTTGTTTAGCTGGAGTACATTCTTCGGTACTTATCTACAAAAAGCTTCATTGGTGGTAAATTACTTGATCCTTGCAAGGCTCATAATATCTGACTCTTTCTTACATAGTCGATAGTTTGGCTGGGTCTAGTATATTTGGCTAAGAAAAATCTTCCTTCAGAATTTTGAAGCAATTACCCTATAATCTTCAATCTCCCAATACTGTAATGGAGAAGTCCAGTGTTATTTTTATTCTTGTTTCTTCTTATTTTTTACTCTATTTCTGTTGTCACAAAATGATGATCTGCCTTATGGAGGTCTCTTTTGTTTGTTGTATTGGATCTCTCATTCTGAAGACTCGTGTCTTTTCTGGGAACATTTTGAATAGTTTCATTGATTTCCTTTCCTTATTTTTAGAATTACTGGATTAAGCCCTCATATTTCCTATATTTTCTCCTGATTTTCTATCTATTCTTTTTAGATTATAATTTATTCTATAACTTCCAGTTTTTTATTAAAATTTTATGTTTCATTTGTCTTTAATTTCAAAGCTCTTTTTTCTTTCTGCAGATTTTCCTGTTTCTAGCCTTCTGTTTTGAATTTTAGAAGCAGTATCTTTTACCTAAGTGCATTAATTATAATATATTAAAACTTTTCTGATTCTTGCTTTGTTTTAATTTTATTTCCCTATTTGTTTATTTGTTTGTTTTGGTCTTTTTATTTTGCCTTCCTCAAAGATCTGAATAGATGGATATTGCTGTCCATTCACATACATCAAAGAACATTAATGATGCACAATGACTAGTTGTCTTAAATTTGTGTCAGGGAAAGCAGATTTTTGTTTTCTTTTAGCCTAGTATTTTTCAAATTGAGGGCTAAAAGGTTGAGAAATCAATTTAGTATGTTTTGACCAACAATTTGAAAAAGAGAAACAAAATGAAATGAAATGGAATGGGATGGGATGGGTTGGCCTGGATTTACACAGAATAAATAGAAATACCAGAATGTATCTAAAAGAGGTTAACACTGTTTCATGTAGCTTTCATTTCAGTCCTCTATGTGTACCTGTAAGTGTTGTTCTCGGTCAAGATGTAAGATTTATGTTTTTCTGATGGTCACAATAAAAAGGCTTAAAGTTCTCAAAAAATAAAAAATAAAGAGTATTAATGAATAGACTGAACTCTTTGTAAGGGGATAGGATAAGTTAGCTTTTGTTAGGGTTCTCAAAGGGTAGTATATGAGTATCCGGGGCCATTTAGTTTTCAAAAGGAGAATGTTTCATGTTCTAACTGGGGAAGGTGAGGTATTCTGGAATCACCGTGAGCAATGGAGCCAGGGGGAGTCAGTCTAATCATTCAGCTTGTAATTTATTTAATGTTGTCTTTGTCTCATACTTCACTTTTCTCTTTTGTCTCTGGTGGCTTAAACTCTGTTCTATTTTGATTGCCTCCATTAAAGAACCTCCAAGAATTTTCAAGATGATTCAACACTTGCTTTTACCATTGCCTAGTTGATGTAATCAATGGGGAACACCAAGGACAAGCAGTGATTGGGTCTCCCCTGCTCAAACTCCATCTCCCTTGGACAGTACTAAGCCAGCAGTAGGCTTGGATGCTGTTTTCATTCCTCTAGAGGTGTCTGAGGTTTTGCACAAACAAGAGTAAAGTAGCTCTGCATGTCTAAAAGAGCAAATGTTACTAACAATTAAGAGCCAAAACTTGTGTTAAAATTTTAAAAAATAACTTTCAAGCTGGGATAAAAAATAGGTGAGAAGCCGAACATGTCCTGGGGTAAAAGGGAGAGATGATAACATGGCAAAAAGGAGCCCTCCCAGCAGGACTCCCTGGCACATCTCACATTCCCTGCAAGCTTTACTCCCTTATACTTTCCTGGATGCCTAATCACAGCAGCCATGCAGCCAAAACTGGGGGTAAAGTGGGTGGTAGCAGATAGACGCAGAGTGTGTGGAATCTATATTTAGGTCCAAAATCTTACCTTCCCAATGATAGATTGAGGAAGCTCTGGCTTGGCAGTGTATCTAGAAGTTTGTGTTGACATGTTGGAATGTGACTGTCCTCAAATTACAGCAAAGTTAGAATCTGTCTCAAGTCAATGAAAGCAAGAGTGTGGCCCTACCTTGAATTAATTGATTCCCATATAGAAGTGTATTTCATCCTGTTCTGGGTACCACATTTTAAAATGCATATAATGAACTTTCTTAGATATTGACAAACTCCTGTCAAAATGGTTGTATCAGTTTACACTTCCACCAGCAATATATGTTCCTGTTTCCTAAAACGCACACCAATGTTTGTTGGTGAATTTTAATTTTTGCCAGTTTGATGGGCATAAAATGACATCTGGTGGTTGTCATTTTTATTCAAATTAAAACCCACTCTTTTTATTCTTTTGAAACACATGATTTTTATCATCTTAATGTATATTCTACTTAAACATCTAAAATTAATCAGTATATCTCCTCCCCTCCTGAATAGCTTAAGGATCTTAGAATGCTTTCATACTGAGCAGCTATCCCGTTTTCATGCAATTTCTGTGCAATATTTTAGTTGCACAGTTGACACTCATGATTCATAGATACCTTATATATGATCTCATGTAGTCATTAAAACTTATTTATAACCCTAAATTCAATACAGGCAGTACTGTCATGGAAACACATGGACATGTGCAGAGTGGCAAAATCATTGAGTTGCCTGACACATATGTTCCCAGCTGAGGTTGAACAAGGTGATGCCTTGGCTTCTTGTTTTAGCTCTTATAATTGTAAGCAAGTATCTTTTCTATAGTTTATTTAGTTGCCACATTTTCTCCAATTTTATGCCTTTTGTTGGTGATTTTGCTGTTTTAAATGGTTCCCAGGCATAGTGCTGAAGTGTTGTCTAGTGTTTCTAAGTGCAAAATGGCTACAGTGTGCCTTATGGAGAAAATACCTCTGTTAGAGAAGCTTTACTCAGGCCTGAGTTACAGTGCTGCTGGCCATGAGTTCAATGCTAATGAACCAAGAGTATGATACATCCAGAGAAAGATATAGGAAATGCCAATCTGTTTGTGAGGCCACTCTGGAAAGTGCTAAAATAACATCTGTAGTGAGTGATGAAGCTACGAAAAAGATTTTTTAAAGTGGCTGTATTTGTAGATTCATGAGATAAAGACTGATTTTTTAAAAAATCATAATGGACAATATTGTTGTGACACTGAAAGCCAAAATAAAATGTATGGTTGCATTACCCAGGGTCTGGAAAATGTCAGTCTTCTCAGCTAGCTGGCTGCCTCACAGATTTCAAAAGGTGATAAAGCAGGAAAAAATGTTAAACTTGCAGGCAAATAAGCTACTTATAGATCAGGAGGCTGCAGAAGAATTTTTAAAATACCTGCTAAGTGTTATACAGGAGAAAGTCTAAGTGAGGGTCTTGTTCTAAGCCTTAATTTGTCTATAACTGTCTTTTATTCTTCCCAATTCTTCAAAGGTAGTTTTGCTGGGTATACAATTGTAAGTTGACAGTATTCTCACTCAATGCTTTAATTGCATTGTCTTCAGGGTTTTGATTTTGCTGTTGAAAAGTCAGTTTTTCTAGTTCTTGATAATCTGAAATTAATATGGCATTTTCTCTGGCTTTCTTGTAATCTTTTGTTTGTCTAATAAAAGACTTGATGTGTTCATTAACCTATTAAATTTGAGATTCATTGCATTTCCTTAATCTGAGGATTGGTGTATTTCATCAATTTTGGAAGTCCTCTGCCATTATTTTTTCTAAGATGACTCTTTCCCTTTCCTTCTGTTAACACGTATATAAGTCTGATTTCTCTTATTCCAGACCTCATTCTATCAGTAATATCTCTTAACTTTCATATTTGTTTCCCTGGGGGCTATTGCTTTAAATCTATTGAACTGCAAGCAGTATGGTCAGTCTACTGATAAGGTATCAGTTCCTTCAGGATCTGCTTTAGAAGGCACAAGTTGCCTTTCTCAAGGTTACTGGAAAAGCTAATATCCTGTTTCTGAGCAATAAGAGGATAAAAAGACCCTGATTGTTTCTTCCCAGTGCAGAACAACTCTGCTAGGAAATATTCACTTTAGATGTCTCTAGTAGATTGGCTAAGGTTTGTTTGGACTCTGTTTCAGTCTGACTCTCTGCCAAATCTTGCTTCTTTCTCTTTCCTTCCATGGATTTGAATCCTCAATAAATTGTTTATACCCTAGACTCAAATTCAGCATCTTATTCCAGAGAATGCAACCTGTGTCACAGCAGATTAGACACAATGATAAGGAGACCTACTAAATTGGAAACACTCCTATAAATGCAGAGGCAATGCTGGTTGATTTATAAAACCTTTTCTAGCCCTAACATTCTAAAATCCTAGATATAAGCGTCCTTCATTAGAAGAAACAGATTTGTCTTCAAAAGCAAGAGTAGAAGTCACAGATAGAGATGGAAAAGAGAAAATGTTTAGATCAGTGTAAGGAATCACAGATAAATTAAGTATTCTACAGTGGAATTCTGACCTAGAGACATACTACCATTCTAGAGTTTTTAAGGCACAGATCCTGAAGTCAGACATCTAAAGTTCAAAATTCTGACTTTGCAATGTACAACCTTTATGATCTTAGGAAAGTCTTATCACTTCTCTGCTTCATTTCCTTCATGTGTAAAGTGGTAATAAAGATGATACTTACTTTATAGGGTTATTGTGAGTTTAGAGTGAGTGAATATAAGTAATATATTAATAATTGGCACATAGTATTCATGACATAAGTGTTATAATTCCTATTGTGTATGTAAGATTTCCAGATAGAAATTCCTTATGGAGTAGAAATATACCTATAATTTAAAACTTTCTGTGAATCCCACTAATACCACAAAACTTTAATAAATGACCCAACCCACTGAAATCTCTTCCCTCTGGAAACTACTTTAGCACCCATTATTTACACTGCAAGGGCCTTGGGGGAACCATGCTACTTTATTACTTGTTCAATTTTAAGTTTATTTTTGTTTTTTTGAGATGTAGTCTCACGCTGTCACCCAGGCTGGAGTGTAGCGGCATGATCTTGACTCACTGTAACCTCTGCCTCCTGGGTTCAAGTGATTCTCCTGCCTCAGCCTCCCTAGTAGCTAGGACTACAGGTGCACACCACCATGCTTGACTAATTTTTGTATTTTTTGTAGAGGTGAGGTTTCAACATATTGGCCAGGCTGATCTCGAACTCCTGACCTCAAGTGATCCACCTGTCTTGGCCTCCCAAAGTGCTGGAATTACAGGCATGAGCCACTGAGCCAGGCCCAGTGATACTTTAATCAGATACCAATACTTCATGACTAGTGTCCAGAGTGTTGGGGCCAGAAGAAACCAACAAACTTTCATATCAAATGTTTTCAAACCTGGCTATACATTAGAATTATCCAGAATGTTTTTATCAAAACATTGCTGCCTGGGCCCCATTCGAAGAGATTCTAAATAATTTGTTATGTGGTAAAGTTCAGGCATCAGTATTTATGACATGCTTCCGTTAAGACATTCACTCACGTTTTGACTCATGTAAACATTCCTATCCAGCTTAATGGGTATGCACCTGCAAAAAAATAGGCAGGTAGGAAGGAGCAAAGGAATCTGTGGATTTCTTTGGCATGTAAAAATGGTTAGTTGAATAGACAGGTATGTGGCAGAAGACAAGTACCAGGAAATAAAAATGAGTGAGTAAAATTGTGGGTGGAATGAAGAATGAGAAAGAAACCAGTGAATTCACTAGAGGTTCCAAGAATTCCTTAAAACCAATTATGATTTTTTTTTTCTGGTGTTAGTTTCAATTAATGCCCTGAATGATTTGGGGCTATAAGTTGAGCACAGATTTTAGGCCCCAATTTTTCTACTTTTTGCATGAGCCACTGGACCACTGAAGTAACTGTGGTCAAACATTGGAACGTGGTGGGCAGTTAGTATAAGATGATACCCAGACTAGAAACTTGGTAGACAGTCCAGATAGCCACACCGAAAGAATGATCCTAGTATTGAAAGCTGCAAAGGACGAATGCCTTTTATTTAAGGCCCTGAGACAAACACCACCATCTGCTTGGGTGCATTGGCTGAGCCAATGGACCTTTTCAGAGCAGGGGCTGAAGAACTTTGCCAACTGGAAGAGAGGCTGCCCGTCTGTGCTTAATCGGGCAGGAACTCTTAGCAGCAGAGGGATATTTAGAGGTCTCCCCTCTTGACCAGACTTTTTGCTGTAGATCCACTGAAGAGAGGAATGACACCCTTCTTACCTTCATTTCTTGACTATCCACATCTGCCTGGGAAGCCCAACAGTCCGACTGCACTGGTGCTTAGGATATCACAGGCTGGTTGGCACACATAGGCAAAGACACATCACAGGCTATGTTAGTAGGCAGAGAGATTAGAAAAGGGAAGCTCAGGTGAAACAATCCGATTAGGTGCTTTCTATGGAAGCAGACCTAATAGAAGAACTGAACACAACGTTAATAAAAATGTAACTGGGGATCAAGAGACGATGTTTGCTTAAAAAACAAATTAGAGTTTCTGGAATCAACAGAAATTCTGAATTAAAAAATTTATTAGAAGATACAGAAAATTTATTTTGTTTTGCTTTGTCCCATGACGAATCTACTGACATTTCCATAAGGTAGTAATTAAGTCAACCATAAGCTTTTTCCTTTTTAAACTCAACAAACATCTCTCATTCCTTTCCTTTTCCCTATTTTAATTTTTTTTTTCTAATCTTCATTACTTGTCTCTGAACTCTCTTAAATCTCTCCATATCCTTTTTAAAAAAGTAATAATGATTTGGACAGCACAAGGAAGCCACTGTATTCCACATGATTACATGTTCCTACAAGAGGTCAGAGGCTTCCACATTAGCAAATGTCAGAGTAGCATTCAAAATTCAGTCTACGTTCACAGATTCGAAGCAAAATGCAAAGTCATTTTGGCAACTCCAGAGTTGTGGGGAACAAATACATCTCCTTTGTTTTGCATTATAACTTTTGCATAATGTTTTCTCTCCTCTTCTTTTCTACTTTTTTTTCCCTCTCAAAGAATTCAGAGTGATTTTAATAGTATTTTTCTGTTATTGTTATTTAATGTTTATTGAGTAATGGAACAGGAAATACATCAATGAACTCTTGACTATCAGACTACAGTTATCCATTAGCTTTGATGAAGCGATCATTTGGAAGTAGTTCAATGTTCATATTGGCAAGCACACTCGTGAATTTACTTTCCGTGATGAAAAAGCATCAAAAGGATCCATATCTATTCCTGAGAGCAAAGGAACACAATGGTATCTTTAAGAAGTCCTGCGGTTACTCCCTGTGAAAGTGTTCCTGATGCAATTGCCTTTCTTCCTTTATGGTAGTCACAATCCGGAGAGAAAAAGGAGGAATAAGAGAAGGAGGGAGAACATAGAGAGACAGAGAGTTTTGTTTGTCTCTCAGGAGAAAAATAAATGGAGCAACTTGGTAGTAGGGGCCTCTTTCCGGATGCTTTAGGGCAACAAAATACACAATAAGGTAGTCTGCCTCGAGTCTTCAGTTCCCACCTCATTCATAGAGATTAGATTCTTGGAGCAAGAAGGAATCTTGGAGAACATCTTCAACTTTCATATTATAAATAAGAGAACTAAATGTTAGAAAAGTTAGATGACCTGCTTGAAGCCACACAACTTCTTGGTGATAAAGATAGAGCAACCAGAGCTCCAAATTCTCATCAGCATCCTTTCCACTACCAAGTCCTTCTGAGACAGGTTGTTGACTACGGCCCTTTTGGTTTAGGTTTTCCTGTACTTGCTTTGTTTTAATTTTTAAAATTTAATTTAATTTAATTTATTTATTTTTGAAATGGAGTCTTACTCTGTCACCCACGCTGGAATGCAATGGTGCGATCTCAGCTTACTGCAACCTCCGCCTCCCAGGTTCAAGCGGTTCTTGTGCCTCAGCCTCCCAGTAGCTGGGATTATAGGCGTGTACCACCACACACAGTCTCCATTTTCTGCACAGGGCTCCAGCAGAGGTGTGAGTGCTCAGAGCTTATGATCTGAATGCAGGTGGCAGGCAAATGGAGCGATACTTGTGGTGAGCCAACAGAACCTCCCTTCATGTCTCAAAATGGCTCATATTTGGCCTGAACTCATTTTCTGTAATCTGCAATAATAAAATCTTCTCTAACCCAATGACCTGACTGGTAGAGACTCCAAAGCACTAACACTCAGGAAGTCTTAATCAATCATTCAGTTCAGCAACCTCTGAAGCAAGTAATCAATTGATTGCTCATAATTTATGATCCTGGGCAGAGCTTTATTGGATGCTGTCAGGGAAGCAATATAACCATAAGGCTTCTTGCTCTCAAGGAGCTGACACTCTAACTGGCAGAGACAAATTGAAAACAATGAAATGCTGTATTTAAGTATTAAATAGTAAGGGCAGCATGGTGTAGATTAGTGTTCCTCAACCAATCCCAAGAACCTCTGTTATTTCCCTTCAAAATTAAAATTTTTGTTTTCATTTATATGGTCATCTAAAAATTAATACAGTAGAGATGTGTTCTGTATCACCTAGACTATTCCTTTGATAAAAATTGCTCTGTGATTTCAGGGTCCTCATTTGCAGTGATCACCAAATAGTACTGTTTTGTGACTGTGGGCTAATGAGTAAAGGATAGAATGGAATTATTATGTAAATATTGCTTTGTGCTAACAAAGGCCAAAGGGCATCATGGCAGCCTGTGTGAGCAGAGGCTCCACTGTAATTGCAGCATAGAAATATGACCAAACAGCTGAGCGTTCTCACAGCAACCATCTAAAAAGAACCTGCTCTGGAGCAAACAGGACCATGTTCTTGGTGAAGGTGGTGATTCAGTTCAAGGAAAAACAACACTATCAATCATACAACATTAATATTAGGATTTTGAATGTTTGGGTTGTATACTCATATTGTATTTGAATATTATTTCGTTATTATTATATAATTATTATTGTGACTTTTAGGCTTATTTTTGTAAAACATACTTGATTAAAATTATCATTTAAAAGAATTTAAATGAATCTGTGAGAGTCTGTAAGAATTTCTTTTTCCTTTTGGAGAGTTTGGTATGTGAATGAGGATTGAGAACCAGAGGTATAAAATATGAATCAAATAGAAGTTCAAATAAATGTAACTAGAGCTGCTTTTGAATCCACTGGGTGCAAAAGCAGTGTTGTAATAGGAAGGTTCAATTACCACAATCCAGTTAAAGACCTGACTCACCTGAAACAAAACGGAAAATGTAAATGTTTTCACGTGGAGCTCCTTAACGGCGAATTGGCCTGGATGAGTATTGCTGACTGTGCTTCGTTCACCAGAGCCACTGAGAAAAATAACAAAAGCACACGTCTGAGCACTCTGTTGTTGCTGCAAGCAAACTCTGGTCCTAAGAGCAAGAGGATTTGTCCTCATAGAACTTTTCTCACTCCAATCAGCATCATCGCAGGGACAGTAAATGGAAAACTCTTTGGCAAGTAATTCCGTCCTGTAATTCTGCATTACCTTTGATTAATAAAGAGAAGAGGGCAAGCTCCAGTGAAATCTGGTGCAGGGATTGGCATCGCAGTGTAGATGACTCCATCAAGAAATTATTTCTTTCCTTGTTTTGCAATTGCTCCTACCTGGCTCTTAGTCATTTGGGCCCATCTTCTTAGGAGAATTTATTTTCCTTGCTTATGGTCTGAGACTTAAAGTCAGAGATGAAGTTCAATAATTTGTGGCTTCAGCATAAACTTATTTTCATTGTTTCCCATAACATAGTTTTTTTACTCTTCTTTCAGAGGGTTTCCACTACAAGTATTCTTTTTTTTTTAGAAAATTCTATTGTGGTTAAGAATATAAATCAAATGTACCATCTTAACAATTTCTAATTGTGAAATTCAGGTGTGTTAAGTATATGTACATTGCTGTGCAACCAATCTCCAGAACTTTTTCGTTTGCAAAACAGAAACTCTGTACCCATTAAATAACAACTCTGTTTCACCTTCCCCTGGTGCCTGGCAACCACCATTCTACTTTCCATTTCTAATAATTTGACAACTCTAGATATCTCATATAAGTGGAATCATACAATATCTGTCTTTTTGTGACTGGCTTATTTCACTTAGCATAATGTCTTCAAGATTCATTCATGTTGTAGACTGCGTCAGAGTTTTCTTCCTTTTGAAGGCTGGTTAATATTGCATTGTATGAATAGATCACATTTTGCTTATCTCTTAATGGACACGGGTTTGTTTTACCTCTTGGCTACTGTGAATAGTGCTGCTATGAATATGGGTGTGCAACTATCTCTTTGAAATCTTGTTTTAAATTCTTTTGGATATATATGCAACTGTGGAATTGTTGGATCATATAGAAACTGCCACACTATTTTCCTTATGTCTGCACCATTTTACATTTCCAACAGTGCACTAAAGTTCTAGTTCCTCCTTATCTTTATTAGATCTTCTTTCTTTCTCTCTTTCTCCCTTTGTTTCCCTCCCTCCCTCTCTCCCTTCTTCTTTCCTTCCTTCCTTCCTTCCTTCCTTCCTTCCTTCCTTCCTTCCTCCTTCCTTCCTTCCTTCCCTCCCTCCTATGTGTGTGAGTGACATCTCGTTGTTGGTTTTGATTTGCATTTCCCTAATGATAAACAATGTTGAATGTTTTTCGTATGCTTTTTGGCCATTTATATATCACTTTTGAGAAATGTCTATTCAGGTTTTTTTTCCCATTTTTAAATTAGGTTATTGTTTTGTTGTTGAGTTGTAGGAGTTCATAATATATTCTGGATATTAATTCCTTATCAGATCTAAAATATTAGATTTGCAAACGCTCTCTTTAATTCCATACTTTTCCTTTTTACTCTGTTGCTTGTGTCTTCTGATGCACAGAAGTTTTAAATTTTGATATATATCAACTCGTCTGCTTTTACTTTTGTTGCTTGTGTTTTTGGTGTCTTGTCCAGGAAATCTTGGCCAAATCCAATGTCATGAAGCTTTTCCTCTATATTATTTTCTTTTTTTTTTTTTTTAAATAGTTTTAGGTCTTAAGTTTAGATCTTTGATCCATTTTGATTTTTTTATATGGTGTAAGATAGAGGTCCAAATTCATTCTTTTGCATGTGGATGTACAATTTTCCTAGCATCATTTGTTGAGGAGGCACTCTTTACCCATTGAACAGTATTGATACTCTTGCTAAAAATCATTTGACCCTGTGTATGAGAGTTAATTTCTGAGCTCTCTTATTGTATTCCATTGGTCTAGATGCATGTCTTTATGCCAGTACCACATGGTTTTGATTAATACAGCATTTTAATAAGTTTTGAAATCAGGAAATGTGAAACCTCCATCTTTGTTCTTTTTTTTAGAAATTGTTTTGTCTATTCAGGGTCCCCTCTGATTTCATATGAACCTGAAGATGGATTTTTTTATTTCTGCCAAAAAAAATGTCATTAATATTTTGATATGGATTGCATAAATCTGTAGATTGCTTTGGGGAGCATTGACATCTTAACAACATTTAGTCTTTTAATTAATAAACAAAAATATATTTTCATTTATTTGTGTCTTCTTTTACTTCCTTCAACATGTTTTGTAGTTTTCAGTATACAATTTTTTGACCACCTTGGTTAATTTACTCCTAAGTATTTTATTCTTTTTGATGCTACTGTAAATGGAATTGGTTTCTTATTTTTTTTTGATTGTTCATTGTTAGTGTATAGAAACACACCTGATTTTTTTGTGTTGATTTTGTATCCTGCAACTTTGTTGAATTTATTAGTTCTCGCAGTTTTTAAAAAAAATTGGTGAAATATTTAAAGCTTTCTACACTTAAGGTTATGTCTACAGACAGAGATAATTTTACCTTTTTCCTTCAGTGTGTAGCCTTTTTCTGATTTTTCTTGCTTAATAGTGCTGGCTTGAGCTGCCAGGACTGTGTTGAATATAAATGATGAAAGTGGGCATCATTGTCTTGCTTCTGATATTAGAGGAAGAGCTTTCAGTCTTTTCCCATTGAGTATGATGTGAGTTGTGAATTTTTCATATATGGCTTTTATTATGTTAAGATAGTTTCCATCTATCCTTAGTTTAATGAATTATTTTATTGTATTATTCAAGGTTGTTAAATTTTGTCAGGTTGTTCTTTATATCAATTGAGATGACCAAGTTTTTTTTTCCCTTCATTTTGTTAATATGATATACTACATTGATTGATTTGTTAATGTAATATATTACATTGATTGATTTTCATGGGTTGAACTATCCTTGCATTCCAGAAATAAATCTCACATAGTCATTGTGTAGAATATTTTTAATGTGCTGTTGAATTCTGTTTGCTAGCATTTCGTTGAGGATTTTGTGTCAATATTCAACAGGGATATTAGTCTATAGTTTTTTTTTAAGTGTTTTTTTTCTGGCTTTGGTATATGGTTAATGCTGGCCTTACAGAATGAGTTTGGAACTCTAATTTTCTGGAAGAGTTTGAGTATAATTAGTGTTAATTCTTCTTTAAATGTTTAGTAGAATTCCCCAGTGAAACCCATTTGGTCCTGGGCTTTCCTTTGTTTGAGAGTTGGTTAATAATTCATTCTCATTACTAGTTATAGATCTGATTCATATTTCTATGCCTTCCTGATTCAGTTTTGGTAAGCATGATATATATTCTTGATTCAATATCTCCCTTGAAAAACTTGCATTTGATTACCAAGAGATTTGATGTGCTAGGTATGGAAGTTTTGAGCATCTCTTTATGACATACAAATAGAAAGAAATTACATTTTATTAGGGTTTTTGTGTTACTTAAATTTGCCTAAAATTTCTAAAGCTACTTATTGATTAAACTACTTCAGGACTATTGAGTTCAACTCTTATAACACCATTTCCTTCATGATTTATAACTAATTTGTTAATTAAAAAAATTATACCTCAGCAATACCTTTCAAATATTTATTCCCTTTCCTAGCCCACTGTCACTGCCTTATGTCAGGTCCTTAGTATCTCTTGCACAGACTACCTCAATAGCCTCATAACTTGTCTTCCTGCTTCTTCCTGTCCAGCTTTGTCCTCCATACCTTGATAAATTTCTGAAACTTATATATGATTATATCATTTTTTCTGACTAGGAATAATCCATGTATTTTATCTTTCTATTCCACAAAGTTCAAAATCCTCAAAATAGAAGAATCTCTCCAAGTGTCTATAACTTGCCCTTCTCTAGCCTCATCTGCCTCCACTTCTTTCTTGCCACCTATCATCATTCCAAATTTGTGCCATATCAAAGTATTCCACATTCTATAGAACACCTAAGTTTTTTATTTTTCTGTGCTTTTGCAATGTGCTGTTTCTGGGTGGTAAAATTTCACTCAAGCCTTCAGAGGTAAGGTGAAAGTTATTTCTTTCCTGAGGCTTTTCAGACACCAAATGTTACGTCCTTCAGGGTTATGCTCCAAGGCACTTAGAACTTAGTAGAATGCAAGTACTTATGTCAATGTGTCTTATGATTATCACCCTGTTGTTCACCTCACAAAACTCTGATCCTTTAAGAGTAGGCGATGTCCCCAACTTATCTTTGTATAGAATGCCAAACAGTGTCCAGTATATTCACAATGTCCAAACACAGCTAGCACAGGGTAGCTAGCTACTTAATGAATGCTTATTTAATGAGTGTTTTTTTCTGAATGACGAATAACGTTGAAAAAGACCTGAACTCTATTGCTCATTCTCCACTGACTTTGGGTGAGTCACTTAACTTCTCAAGGTCTGTTTCTTCATTTGTGAGTGAAAGGTGATGACAGATAATCTCCAACATCCCTTCCAGCTCTGACATCTTATTATTGCCATTTTTATTTGTGCAAAAGACAATCTTAGTCATTAAAATAACTTCACTGTTCATTACACTCAAGGAAAACAAAACAAAAACCAAATTTCTTTACCTTATTTGACTTCACATTTCATGTTCATTTTTGAGTGGAACTACTCTAATCTTTATGAGTGTTCCCAATTTTGCATCTCTATACTGAATTAAAATGTTTCGTGTCATTTGTTTAAATCTATAGTTCTGCTTATATTTTTCCACTGTCCTAAACCATCAGTTTCTAATACCTCTGTCCTGGTAGAGGCACAAGATATTTTTAAAAGAATACAGTATTTAATAAAATAATATTTATCATTTAAAATGTCTTACAATTACTATGATATAATAACACTATAAATAATTTAAAAATTAAGAGTTATCTTTAAAGTCAACTAATATCCTGTTTTGTGTTCCTTGTCTTTGTTTATTGATATTTTATATAATTTCAAGGATGGTATCACTTAATTTTATATTCTAGTGTTTTCATTTAGCACATCATCTGCAATTTGTATTACTTCTACTTAGACCCGTAACTATTATTTTGGAGGTCTGCATAATATTCCTTCACTGGACATTGAAAAATTTACTTAATTATTTTCCTATTGTTGACTGAGTTAGATTACTTAATTTTATTTGACATTATAAACAATTCTATAACAAATGTCTTTCTTTACTCAGAATCTTCTTTACTTGGGATTTTTTTCTTAACATGCATTTCTAGAAGTGAGATTATTTGATTAAAGAGTAATGTTGTTAATTTTATAGTTAAGTTTGGAAATTGTCCACAAAAGTATAATTTTAGGGGCAATATAGTTCAAATGTCCCATTTTATATAGATTATTATGAACATTTCAATCAATATATAAAATATTTTCCAGAATTTATTTGTGCCATGTAATAAGAATGCATTTGGCTGCAAGTAAAGAAAAAAATAAATCTACTCAACAGTGGCTTATACAGATCAGAGTTTAATTTCTTCACATAATAAAAAGTCTGGTAGTAGGTGGACTGTACTGGGCTGACAACTGCTCAAAGAAGTCATCAAGGACTAAGGCCTAAGTTTTGCTGACTCTTCCATCTTTAGTGAATGGTTTTCATCTTCATAGTTGCAAGATAGTTATTATACTTCTAGGCATTGAGTTGCCTCTGTAAGCATGAAGAAGGAAAAGGGCAAAGGACTGAGGGGGCATATTATCTTTCTGTACTAATAAAACACATCTCCAGAAGAAGCCCCATTTGATTATGTTGGCTTTGATCTTCTTGTTCAGAACCAGGTCACATAGTCACACTGCACTTTAGGGCAGTGGAAAAGAAAGCATTTCATCTTGTACATTTCTATATTCTAGGAAGATGAAGAAAGGGAATGTGAATGGCTTTTAAGTTAAAAGGTCATGGCATTTGCCACTTGACTTTTATTACTCTATGTAAAAAGAAGTGAAGAAGAAAGGAAATGGTTTTCATTTATTACAGTTAAATGGTAAACCCTTTCAGGGAAGTTATCTAATTGTACCCATCTTTGAATCCTTAGCATTAACAGAATGTTCATATAGTAGTAGAGGCTCAAAAACTGTTTGTAATATGTTGAAACAGTAAATATATGTTCCCTGCAAATCTAAATGGATTAATTAAAAAGTCATATTAGATTAGCATCATTTTCCTTGATAGCATGTCTTGCCTGATACCTTAGTGAAATGCAATAAAAAGAATATTAGGCATAGTCTGCCAACCAAGCTTTGTACACAATGCAGGAATGCAGATTCAATGAGAGTCCAGCTGAATGTTTTAATATGGATTTTAGTAGCTATACAGAAACATTGGAATGTTCAGCACCAAAAGAGCAGCGTCTTTAGTTTTTCCTCACTGAATTCCTAGTACCTAGAACAGTATAAGTAGACATTTACCAACTGCCTGTAAAACAAATGACTGTTAGAATGAATTGAAGTTTCTAGGAGTGCATTGCACATTCTGATACCAACCTTTCCCTCTTCGGAGAGTTACTGGTAACTTCATTAAGTTTGTTGCAGATCAGGCCAGCTCTTGATAAGTAACCCAAGAAAAATATTGAATGCAATGAGAGAGTGAGGGTCAGAACACAGCAAGAGGAAATTTAGTGGGAATGCAAGCTAATTCCTCCATTTGCCCCCTGCACACCAGCTGCTCAAGTACAGAATCATTGTAAATTATGTGTGTGTGTGTGTGTGTGTGTGTGTGTCTGTGTGTCTGTGTTTGGTACACCAGCAGTTTGAATGAGAAATAATGATTTACAAAATGGAAAGCCCTTTATGACAGAGCCTGTTGAAAATGACTAGGTTGTCTTAGAATAGTGACTCTTCTGTAACTTCAATTGTTCAAGCCTAAAAATAATCACATGAAGAGATGCTGTGACAGCACCATGCATGAGTGGGGGCTGGACTGGGTGATCTAAAAACCTCCCTCCTAACAATATATTAGGCTTCTATATTTAGTTAAGTCTAGCTTAGAGACTGCTTGTTGAAATCAATTATTATCCATAGAACTTAAAATATTTTCCTCGATACTAATTCAGCAAGCTCCTACTGTAGCTTCATGTTTGTTATGGCCAAGATCTAAGTCTGACAATATTTAACTCTAGGTTTAACACACGCACAGTTTAACACAGACATAGTTATATGTCAGCCGATGGCTGAGAAGGGTAGTTTAGGGAGCAAGAGGCTTCTCTGATGAGATAACATGAGAAGTAAGATCTGAATGATAAATGGCTGGGCTCCATCTATTCTCTCACACCCTTGTGTCTTTGCTTGCTCAAGGGAGAACTCAAGCCATCATTACCATTGCCACTCTCTCATATTCCATCTGTGCCAGTGATCTCAGCCTCCCCCAATGACTGGATTCCACTGAGATTGCATTAGAAGGCGACTCAACAGGTTGGTGCTCAGGTGCAAACAGTCTGTATCCTTAGAGGTTTGGAGGAACCTCCAATCACTAGGGGATTTGGGTTCCCTTGCAGTTGCCATAAACAGCCAGCAGCACAACCAAGAGGTGAGGGTGGATTAATTCGTTCTCTAAGGGACAAATTTCAACCCGTTTCAACAGGAGACAGGAAGACTGGCAAAGAATATACACTCTCTCCTGTGTCAAAATGTTTCTAGGTGTAATGCCTTGGGTCCTGTCTGGAAGAAGTTCTGGTGACCAAGAGAGCAGGTATGTTGTTTTGTGATGCTGTAGTCATTCATAACTCACCACCTTGAATTTACTTTTCCCCTCCTTTTCAGCCTTGATTCTCTTTTCCATTCATTCTTTAGTCCTGGGATTACAACTTCACATAAAGCCTTACTTAGCTTGTAAGCTTTGCCTCAGGATCTGTTTTCTAAGGAACTCAGGCAAAAACAAACACAATGCAAAAATATGAAGTAGAGCCACAGTTCAGGAACTGTGTTCAGGTTCATGGAGGTGCTCAGGTTTCTATAGTATATTCACAGGGGCACTGCAGGATATATTAAAATTTTGAGGGAAACTCAGAGATACTTGACATTTGTTAGACACCATGCATACTACTGGCTCAATGTAGTTGATAGTTTCAACACTAGATTATACTACATTCTTTCAGTGACATCATTGTGTTTGCAAAGCTGAGTTTTGGTGGTTGCAATTTAATGCAGTATTAAAGAGCAATACCGCTTGAAAATCAGTATGGAACAGGAAATGAAGGTGGTAGTGTCCAATATGATCCTAAGATTTGAGAGGTTGTGTCATGCTTATTATTATTACTCATTAGTAAGTGATTGTGGCTGCTTACAAATGAAATACAAACATTTTTTCTTTCAATTTATGTTTTTTTTTTTCAAACAGCTACTAATGTTGTCAAGAAGTAAATGTTTATGGAATTGTTAGCATCTGAATATCTAATAAACACAAGTGTTAGGTTTGTCTTCATAAATCTCAGCCTAGAAGTGCCAGGAAAAATAATTACTGAGACATTCAGTAAGGGTAGTGTGAACTGAGAAAATTTGGGAATGTCTTAGGTAGAGCTTTATGGGTAGGCAGGAATAAGCTTAGCATGTGATATGATTTGGCTCTGTGTCTCCACCCAAATCTCATCTTGAACTGTAATCCCCATATATCAAGGGAGGGACCTTGTGGGAAGTGATTGGATCATGGGGGTGGTTCCCCATGCTGTTCTCATGATAGTGAATGAGTTCCCATGAGATCCAATGGTTTTATAAGGGGCTCTTTCCCTTTCACTCTTTGCTCTTTCTCTCCTATGGCCATGTGAGGAAGGTCTTTGCTTTCCCTTCACTGTCCACCATGATTGTATGTTTCCTAAGGCCTCCCAAGCCAGGCAAAATTGTGGGTCAATTAAGCTTCTTTCCTTTATAAATTACCCTGTCTCAGGCAGTTCTTTATAGCAGTGTGAAAATGGACAAATGCAGCATGTGTGAGAAATGTGATGTTAGGAGAGTTGAGTGTAAAGGTGATGGACTGCAGGGATGGAGGAGGCACAGGAGAGACCAAGTATGGCCTTGTAGGCTTTGACAAGGGAGCTCTGTTATCATTTCTGCACAACATGATACACAGAAGCTTAATTCTGGAAACTTCTTTTTCTTTTTTTCCTCAGCAACAACATTTCCAAAAGCTCTATTATCTTTCACTGGTTTTATGCATAACGGAGGTCTTCAGTGTGTGCATATGCATATTTAAATGTATCACTTGCTTTTTAAAAAACATGATTCTGTGCTATTTCTGGAAAATTCCTGAAATTCCTGAACACCATATACATTTAAAAATGTTAGATGTAATGTTCTCATTATTATCTGATCTTACAGTCTTATCTACATTTAAAATTTTTTTCTTCTTTCTTTTAATCTTCACATTGAAGCCCTTTTATCAAGTCTAGCATTTATGAGACTCAAGTTTGGTATTTAAGACTAGGATGATACCTGTTTTAGGTTGAACAGTAATTAATAATAGAAAGGTGAGTTAAGAAGCCCACCAAATGAGGCATGGCCTTGGGTCCAGTGATGGAACTATTGCCCATCTGAGGACTGAGATTAGACTTTCCGGTCCAGACACTGGATGTTTCAATATACCCAGAGATGCTCATTTTTTTCGTTATGTACTTATGTTACTGAAAATCACATGCAATGCAGTTTCAAAGCAGAATGTCAGTTTCTTTTTGTGATTAGACTGCTTCTGACCCATTTTCAAGGATTCCACCTTTTAGTGTCAAGGAAACTAAGAAGGAGGATGAATAATTACAAGGTTACTTGGTGATCATTGAAAAATAGAAAGAAAAATAAATTGTCTAAGAGAATGATTAATATTTTAAGTAACTTCTCAGGAGGCCACCCCACAACAAAATTAATTTGTCTTTTGCTGGAATTATTTGGCTTCTCAGCTGTCTCTCTGTCTTAAGCTAATGTTCAATGACTGTTTCTTTTTAAGTCCAATATTCCTCTGTTTAAAAACACATTAATATGCTATTGAAACATAAAATACACACCTGACAGGTCCAGCTGGCTTTTCTGATAGTCTGGGAGACATTCTCTCCTCTGTTGATATGTATTTATTGAATCAGGTAAAACCTCAAGATTCTACTAGAGCCATTCAACTCCACTTCACTGTGACCATTTTCTTATGTATCTTTCCAGAAATATTATATCTCTATAGACCTTCTTTTCTCCATAAATGACAGCATACTACTAAATACTCTGAGCGTTGTTTTTCTTTTTTTGTTGACGTTATATATTTGAGATTGTTTTATACTAATGAATATTAATTTGCCTTATCTTGACAGCTCCAGAGACTTCCATTGTTTGGATGAATAACAATTTAGGTTGTTTTCACTGTTAAATTCCTTGTGTATACCTACAAGTATATCAGAGGATGAATTTTTAGAAGTAAAATTGCTTGGTTTATTAAGTTATACATTTCAAAAATGGATAGATATTATAAAATTTACCATCAGAGAGATTTTACTAAAGTACATCAACAATTTGAGAAAGTATTCGTTTTCATAACCCCCTCACCAATACCATCTATAATCAAACTGTTCTGAAAAAATGATGTTTTTATTATGTTCATAACTATGTATATTTCTTTTCTCAGTCAATAAACACTTAATGATGACCTATGATATACACAGTTAGGCTATTATGTTACCTGCTTTTATTACTGAGGATATAGTGATAAATAACATACAGCCTTTACATATATGTGGGAGAAATAGACACATGACAGTTACAGTGGTCCAAGTTTAGTATAATGGTGCAATGGGAGCTATGGAAGGTACGCCCATCACAGTCTAGAAACGGATGATCAATGGAGGCTTCTAGTGGAGAAAAATATGGGGAGAGACATGTAAACTAAAATCTGATGGAGGTGAAGTAGTTGGCTTGGCAAATCTTAGGAACAGGAGAAGCAAAGAAGAGGAGACAGCAGAGTCACACGTGCAAAGACGGGAATGGAGAGACCAGAGAGCATGTGGGGTTTGCACACAGAACAGTTCAGAACCTCACTGTCATGACAGTATGAAGGGACAGTGGGCAGTGCTCCACCACCCACCAATGTAGCCCTCAAAATCAGTTAAGGAGTTGTTTGAACTTTACCCTAATGGCAATGTTACATAATCGGAAGTTTTTAAGTGGAGGCGTGACAAAGCAGAAGCATCTTGGGGCTCACACTTCAGACTGGATTGGAGAAGATACGGCTGAAAGTAAGTGGGAGTAGTGAGGGGGCTGTCCCAGTAATTGGGTTCAGATGACATTTGCTTGATTTAAGGGAAGTGCTAGATATTCATGGATCTTGCTGTTGAAGCACCTAATACACGACTGTTCCTTCTGAAGACGGGGTGCACTAAACCGGGGTGAAGCACAAAGACCACTGAGCAGCCTGGCTTGACTCCTACTTGCACGTGTCCAAGCCCTTGAGAGGTGTTGTGGAAATGTAGAGGTGCTGTGGAAATGTAGAGGTGGATGGGGGAAGCGCTTACGCAGCACTTACCGTATGAAAAGGAGGGCTTCATAACTGCTAGCAGTTTTAATTTTTATTACTTTTCCTCCCTGCACTACGAAAATGCATTTATCTTTGTCTTATAAGGTAAATATGAGGAGAATTACAGAATATGGGTGTAAGAAGTGATTTGACATGCCTCTTCTCATTTTCCTAATTTTAGTGATGAGGAAATAAAGGGAAAGCAAGCAATTTAGATTGTTTCCAGTCTTAAATTCTTTGTTCGTGGGCACACCACGCCAACCTGAAACTGTTCACTGGTCTGGTTCTCTTACCACCACGTACACGTAGGTTTATAGTTTGGTTACGAACTCCACCTTGTCTTAACCGGTAGATCATTCCTGTGTTTGCCGACAGCAGCGATTTCTTGGGTGGAAACCCCTAATTTGGGAAACAATCTGTCTTAAACACTTTGTAACACATCACTCAAACCGCACAGAGTGTTCGATGATCTTAGAAACAAAAACTGGGGTTGAGGTGGACAGTTAAATTCTGCAGCGTGGATTCGTTTCAGCAGTGGGGTCCCAAGTGGTTTGAAGCCCCTTCCGCCTCATCTCCTTATCCGAACACCACAGCGGCGCCAGGCGCTCGGGTCCTCACTTCTGCCTCCTGCATTCCCTCCGCCTTTCTGCTTCACCGAGGGCCCTGCGATCCGATTCAACCGAATTAACCGCTGTTTAGCGAGCGTCTGCTGAGCCTAAGGAAGGCACCGGGCGAGGAGCAGGATGGGGACGCATTTCGGGGATGCTGGGGCCCCGGCACCCGCTCGGAGACTGGAGGTCAGCGCTTCGACTTGGCACCCGCGGACGGATTCGCTCCAACGTTCCCACCGGCGGCGCTCCTGCTACCTCCCTCTCCCCTAAATGCAGCTCCCGCTACCTTCCCGCGCCCGGGGGCTGCTGCGGGCCCCAGCTCTGCTGGCTGGAGGGCGGCGGTGGAGAAGGTGCTGGCCCAGCGTCGGCAGCCGGGCTCAGGACCCAGGTGGGCACCCGGCGGTCCTGGTCCCAGCCTCGCGGTGCAGGACCCAGGGCGCGGCAGCTCTCCTCGGAGTTCCCCGGACGCTCTCCTTCCTCCTGCTCGCCGTCCCTGCGCTGGCGTCCCCAGCCCGGGGGCGTAGCCTCTCTTCTTCTCTCTCCCCCTCCGCCGCAGCCCGTCGCCTCTGGGCAGAGTTCAGGTTCAGTCCGGGCTTTCGCTCGGGATGTAGGAAGAGGCCAGCAGGGCTGGAGGGCGCGGGCCGGCGCGGGAGGGCGCAGGAGGGCGCGGGAGGCGGGGAGCGGCGGCCTCTGATTGGCCGGGGCGGGGGAGTGAGCGGAGTTTCCCACAATGCCCCGGTGCGGTGCAGCCGCGGATGGATGCTGCGGGAAGGGGCTGCCATTTGCTGCCCCTGCCAGCGGCGCGCGGACCTGCCCGCGCTCCCGCAGCCGCCGCCGCTGCCGCCAGCGCCGCCAGCCCGTCCGGCCTTTGCAGCGGCGCCGTCTGCGCTCCCTCCGCGGCCGCCGGAGCGAGCGCCATGAACCCCAGCTCCTCGGCGGGAGAGGAGAAGGGGGCGACGGGCGGCAGCAGCAGTAGCGGAAGCGGCGCCGGGAGCTGCTGCCTGGGCGCCGAGGGCGGCGCGGACCCGCGAGGCGCAGGGGCAGCCGCGGCGGCAGGGGCCGCTGCCCTGGAAGAGTCCGCAGCCGCCGGCCAGAAGGAGAAGGACGAGGCGCTGGAGGAGAAGCTGAGGAACTTAACTTTCCGGAAGCAGGTCTCGTACAGGTAGGCGCGGGGAGCCGGTAGCCGAGACAGGTGCGCCGCGGCTGGAGAGCCACTCTTCTCCCAGCAAGGGGCGCTTCCGCGGAGTTGGGCACCTCTCTGTTTCCATGCCTCTCCTTCTCCCTTTCCCCGTCTCCTCCTGGGGATGTCTGTCCTCTCCCCATCCTATCATTACAGGCTGGAGGGAAGCAGTGCCTGCTTTCCCCCGTGGCAGGAGAGAACCATTGGGTCCCTAAGGTCAGAACAACAGAAACTGTGTGTGTGTGTGTGTGTGTGTGTGTGTGTGAGAGAGAGAGAGAGAGAGAGAGAGAGAGGGAGAGAGAGAAAGGTTACAGACTCAGACTCAGAGATTCTTAGTTTTCTTAAGAGAAGTCGTCAAAGTTGCCCCTAAGCAGGTGTCATCTTCAACCCCCGCCCCCCACACCTTCCAGATTTCACTGGATGAACCTTTGGCACTAACTTGGTAGTTGAGATCACTCTTACAGGCAGAAAAGAACACCATTATACTGAGGAGAAATCCTTATGGAAGTTGGACCTGCCTCGAAATCCCCCATGAAGGAAGAGTGGGTTTATGTCTGTTGATTCGCCACTGGCTATGGGGGTTTCCTGCCTACGTGGTCCTTGCCTCTCTCCTGGCTGGAGGAGGGTGTGGGGAGCCCACTGGCAAACCAGGGGTGAAGGTGAGAGTGGGGACCATATTTGCACCTAAGGACGATTGTATGTGTAAGACAAGGACAGTGTGGGATTGATGTCCTCTAAATTAGGATAAAAGATAACCCCACATTGTTTAACAATCCAACAAGGAGAAATTAGGATTTATTAGGGCCTCTCTCTCCTCTCCCTTCCGCAGGTATGAATAAAGATATTGACAGGTTTGGAGAGTTGTCGACACTAACCCTGCTGCTTGTTGATGTGAAAGGTTGAGGTAATATGCAAGCATAGATTTACAAAGATGTGTATTTGCTGCAGCTAAGAGGGTTTCTGGAAAAGGGGTCAGTGAAAACATTCTTGTAACCCTACTCTTTCTGAGTTAGTGTTCCCTTCTCAAAAACCATAAAAAGTATTAAGCCTGTCACACCGTGTGCTGTTATGTAAGCAAACGCAGATGACAGAGGTGTGTGGGTTTGGGAGGGTGTGTTTTATTTATGGGGGCAGGTGTGTGAATCACTGGGATCCCCACAGGCATCGCCTGGCCTGGAGGCCACAGTCACTACGGCATGTGCTCTGTGTCTGAGTGTTGACTTCTGATGACTCCTGAAATGCCTTCCTGGTGAGGTTGTTGCTTCTGTGTTCCTTGCATGCATTTTGTTCTCGGTGCGCTGGGGGAGTTCTCCACCTGAGTTGTTCTCTTAGTTACTCACACAGATCAGGTCCAAATGGATCTTTCTTTTTATACCTTGGTTTCTAAAAATAGTCAGATGGTGGGGATGGGGGTAGCTCTAGGGAGGTATGCTAGGACACAGGCAGTTCTACTTACTGGTTATGATGGCCTGTCTGGCCCTTGGGGGAACAGGGACTACATTCAACCTAATTTAGGAGCTGTGAGTTGGAAGGGGGTGGTGATTACGTGAAGCACAGTGTGGGCTGCTCCTGGCTCATTGGTATTCATCAGAATCCTCATTGGGTAGGAATACAAAGCCAGAGTTTGCAAGGGAAATCATTTCAGCTTGCCTCTTGGCAGGGGTCATTCTCTGAGCCTCCTGCCTCAAAATGTATGTTGTGTGGGGTTGTGGCTTTCTGAGTGCACGCTCACACATGTAAGTGTAAGTGTGTACCCACACAAACACAGACATGGACACAGACTCAGCATGTTTCTATAGAATAATAATAACATTGCGTCTATTTTACGCTCCATCCATGGAGGTGGATTCTACTTCATGAACGTCATTTCCTTTTAAATAAAGCTTACAGTCTCCAATTCAATGAACCACCAGCATCAGTGTCACCTCAGGTGGCTGGTTAAAAGTGCTCACCACCCCAGACTTACAGAATCAAACTGTCTGTGGGTGGGAAGTTTTAACAGGATCCTCAGGCAATGTCCATGAACACTAATATCTGGGGATTGCCACCCTAATTCCGTCCCCCAAGACTAAACAATTGATCTTTGAACTCATAAACGCTACCCAGCCAAACCAGGCTAGGTAGTCTCAAAGTCAGAGGAAAGATGGTGAGAAAAGAGGTGCTCCCATCTGGAGCATGTTTGTCCCTGGGTAACAGGAAAGTGTCTCCATTTTCATCACTGTTACTAACTTGTTTTGGAGTCATGATGAGTGGCCTACCCACTCACTATGGCGGCCATTCGTGCTGGACTCCTGCAGCTGGGCTGGCTGTTTTACTGTGGGTTGGGTGAAGGGTCTGTAAAAAGAAGAGCAGCTTTGGTGGGAGCTGAGGGTCGGCTCCTCGGCAAAGACCACAACACCTCCCTTCCGGGGGCATCTGAGGACGGGGCCTGGTAGGAGCTTATAGAGAGGAGGCAGGAAGGCCTCACAGAATGGAGTCTGAGTGAAAAGCCTCAGTTAGGATATGGAGCATGGCTGCCTGTGTAAGGGGGATCATTTGAGGTGGAGGAGTGATTTGCAGGTAGGCAAAAAATATCTTTTGAAGAACATGGATATTTTTGGAAAGAAACTTAATAGGCAAAAAGAAGGGGGCTTTGGGAGAGTGTGTGTGTGTGTGTGTGTGTGTGTGTGTGTGTGTGTAGGGGGGTCTCATCTGCTCCTTCTGTTGCTAAGGAACATATAAGCTAGGGTTTAAAAATAAATGAGGAGTGGGTGGGCATATGCAGTGACTCCTGTCTTTTTAGGAACCAGAGCCCTTTACAAAAAGCCTTTAAATAACCATTTCTGGAGGCAGATAATTCATTTTGCTTGACTTCTACTTTGTTAAGTAAAATAAACTCCTTTCTATACTCCTAGATTTCCCCTCATTATCTTTTCTTTGTTGGCTTTTTTTGAGAACCATTTTTTCCCATGAGAATTTCTTGTTTTATTTCAGAATCTGCACCCCTAGAGCAAATAGTCTCTGTCGACTATAAAGCTGAAGGTTTGAAAAGGCAGTGCAAGTGAGCTGGTACTTTTCTTTTAAAATTACTACTTCTATTTTCTTTGCAAATTATGGTGCTGCAACAGATACATATGTGTAAATGGCTATATAATGTGTAGGAACTTTTTTTTTTAACTGCTGTAAGAATTCCCATTTAAGTCAGTAAAATTTAAAGAAAAAGCCTTCAGAAACACATAAGGGAGGGGAAGGTGAAGATGGCTGATGTTTATTGTCTTCTATGGCAACAGGCACTGGGCTAAGCCTTATTGTATATTCTGTCTTAATTAATCTTCATGACAGTCCTATGAAGTGATTATGACTATTTCCATTTTATGGAAAATGAACCTGAAGCATAGAGCTTGGGCAGGAGGCAGAATTTAAACACAGATGACTCTAAAGGACTTTCTCTTTAGAGCACATCATGCCGCTTCCCTAAACATTTATTTTAGGTTTGAACTCTCTCCATGTGTGCATATGTGTGTACATGTGTGTGTGCAGTGTGAGCTGTTCTTCCCCCTCATCCGTAATACTCTATAGGTCATTACATATTATCTCTTACATACCTTTTTTTTTTTTTGACTGTGGCCCTTTGCCTATATTATTTTAAGGAATTCTTCTACCATCTCAGAAATAAAAATGAATATAAATTCATGATTGCAAATATATTGGTTTTGTTTCTGAGAACAAAACCACCTGCATGCACCCGCTATGAAGATATCCATGTTAGAGGTTTATGTGCCTTTGAAAAAATTTACACAGGGTTGTGTAGGTGAACTTAGATCCAGTGAAGAGCTGGACCATCTATACGTCTTGGGGCAGTACAGAATGAGTAATAAAGTATAATTTTGCTTGTCTGGGCAGACCATTGCTTATGAGATGTTGATGACTGTGATTTAGTTTCTCTACTCATAAACTAGGCTGTTAATACTAAACCTTTCTTAAAGGAAGTTTTTGGTAAGAGATAGAAATAGGAACAAGGAGTATTAAACATGTTAGTTTGGGCAAACATGTAAAAAATATTTGTTATTCTTTGCAGTTGATGATTAGAAGGTAGTATTTGTTTTGTGGTTTGTCCCTCAAAGTAAGGTTGTTATTACAAGAAAGACATTTGAGGAGTTGGAAGCCACATGGGGTAAAATGGACATCGTTCTTCTTGCATTGTAATCAATAGTGTATGGGGGAACTTTTCTTCTCCTGAATATCAGTGTGTAGTGTCCTCTTTTGTAAATCCATTTTATTTTGTTTGTATCTGTGCTTTGCACATCTGTTAGATTTTTGAGGACTTAAGGATCAGATTAAAATCTTGGTTCTAATTTAATTCCTTTCTCAGTAATTACTTAGGTACTGACTGTGATTTCCTCAGTTAGGCTACACACTGGGCAAGATTTCAATTCAGCCACTGTTCAGAGTACTTATTCTGCTCTAAGTGATTTTTTAGAGGCTTGATTTTTTACCTGGGAGAGTGACACTATGGGGTCCTTTGGAATCTGGGGATAGGTAAGTTGAAGAGAGGTCTTTGCTAATGTTCAGTTCTGCTGTGGCAACAAACAGCAGCATTGCCTCATGGGGGCAAATTAAACTAGACTAGAGCGAGCTCTTTCCAACACTGGACTTTCTAATCTGAGGAAACGAGGGTTCTCATCGAGAGCCCAGGCTGTCAACACCCTCTATGTTCTTTTGGCCTGGGAACTGAGAACGTGTTCCCTACACAACCCCAAGGTATTCTTGAAATTGAGTACACTGTGAGACCAGAAGCATCTGGAAGAATTATTGCCTACACGTTGGGCTGTGACATTTACTTTCTTCCGTAGGTATATGTTGGTAACACTGATCCTGTGGAGACTAATTATTTTTCTTGAGTTCCTATAACTATAGTTTTGGGACAGTAGTTACTGCAAATAAATGATGGCATGTGAGCTTTTCTTATAGTGAATAACTTCGAAGGAAAGGTCAGAAGTACAATGAAATCTAAGCCATGAAACTTTTGCGTTAAAATTTAATTTGCTCAAAATGCCTGTAACAATGGGCTAATTTCTAGTTGTTGCAACTGATTGAAACCTATTTCAAGGCACAACAAACAACACAGATAATTGGAGAAATAAAAATACCAAGCTAACTCTGTTTGTGCATAATGCTTCCACAACTCATTGCTGGTTTGTTCACCAGGCAAACTTCTCAATTGGTGTGAGCTCAAAAGGGTCCACTTTGGGTGATGGGTGGCTGGTCCTCCCCTGTCCTCATATGGCACTTTCAAATAGCTAGGTTAGGACTGAAGTGTCATTTTCTGTTCGGGGACTTAGACTAGGGTTTGAACCCGGCATCTTTCTGCTAATGTCGGAGAAGTTATGTAACTCCTTTGAGGCTCAGCCAATTTATCTCTAAAATGAGATAATAGTAATACCTAACTTACAGGTTTGTTAGGAAGATTAAATGAGTTACTTTATGTAAAGGGCATGGCATAGTGCCCTCCACAGAATTTACTTGTGTAATTATTACCATTCCCCAAACTAAGTTAACTCCTTTGAAGACAGAACTTGCACTTGATCACTTGAATCGATGACGCTGATTCTTCTTGCTCTGTAGCTGTTGGATAAGTATTTATTGAATGAACATATTTAATTGGCATCTTTAAATAAATTACTACTGTTATTCATTCTTGGCTCATCTCAATTGCGAGTTTCTCTTCTACTAAAGAAACCTCTGCCTATTTCTTACTTACATTTTGTCCATCAGCCCAGGACTGCATTTCTGTTTACAGCTTCCTGTGTGGGTACCTGCATCAGCCATTTGGGCAGCTGTTGGAGGCTGAGAGGGGTGGCAGAAACTCTTACTTAACCAGCTATTTGCAGCTTGTCAAAGAAAAGGCCTTAATTTGCCTTCTGAGTAGCACTAATTAGCTCTCCAGTTTTCTTTCTGTCTGTCTCATCCCTTTCCAAGGGGCAGTATTGATTTTCTCCTCAGAGAATTTTCTGTTGACTTTTCCTTCAGTGATTAGAACTGAAAAACGCAGAAAAAGGGCTACCCAGCATTCCTGGAGTCCTGACTTTTGTCCAGCCAGCCAGAGGTCACTCCAGCCACCTCTGTTCTATATTACTTCACTCACTCTTTCCTTCCAACTCATCCGACTAACTTTGGTGAAAATGTTATTTTAGAAAGAATGCATTAGTCCACTTAGTGATTCTAAGTTTTTACTTTGCCTTTAACTCACTTAATAACCAAATCTTCGGAAAGCACCAGCTACATTTTATTCATGTACCATACAGAGCACTTGAAGAATAGCTCATGAGTGTCCTGGCACCCTTAGTGTTCAGGTAGAGGCAGTATGAGCACTGCTTGGGTTACTTTAGAGAAAATTAAATCATCTGGTGTGTGCATATTAGCTGAAGGAGGGCACCGTGATTGGGTAGAGGTGGGAAGAAAGATCTTTGCATGTGAATGTTAATGTTCTTTCCTTCCAGCCCTGAGTTTTGTGAGCCTTTGAAATGAAGCAAAGCATGTTTTTAAAGGCAACAGCTTTCTAACAGGGGCTTCTGTCATTCTTACATCCAACCTGAGTTTTACTGAAATGGAAATTTGCCTTTAGATTTCCAGACTCATAAATAATGCTCGATAAAAGAGCCAATTCTGATTTAAGCTGTAATATTAATAGCCTGGCTTTTGATAGATGTTGGGGAGAACATTCGAAACAGTAATATTTAAACCATAATTAAATTTATTTTTCTTACCTTTCAATTACATGAGAGGTAGAGGAGAGTAGTGGTGAAGAGTCCTGCCACCTGGGTCCATATCTTCACCTCTGCCTTCTGTGTGCCTGCACACGTAACTTAACCTCTCCATGTCTTCATTTCCCTGTCTACAAAATGGTAATGGTAGTAATACTCATCTTGTAGAATTATTTGACATTTAAATGAGTTGATACTTATAATGCTGCCTGTCACAAAGTACATGCTATATGTGTGTTTGTCAAAGTGATATTATCTATCCTTTACTGTATCCAGTTAAGAAACGGCTCTGCGTATTGTTCTTCAAAATACAGAACATTAGTCAAATGTCAGTAGCTGATGATAAAATTATTCAGATAATATGAAAATGAGATAGACATAGACTTAAGAAATGTAATTGACAGGTTTTGGCATTCTTTAAGGTATAGAATATGTACTTTTTCTTTTGTAACTTTTTAAAACACAGTTCATTGTTACTAGGGGATGCAAAGAGAAGAAAGCTGCTTCTTAGTGCTCTGGAAATTGGAGCAGACAGAAGGCAGAGGTCGGAGAAGACAGGCACAGTCAGTGTGCAGAGGAATCAGGTAGCAGCAACTCAAACTCCCAGCAGGTCATCCGAGAGCAGGAAGCCAGACATGGAGGGTTGGGTGAGAAGGGTCTCAGAGCTTCACAGTGTCAGGAATAGATAAGCTGATAAAGACTGAGGAACTAGAAATAGAGTTGTCCCCTGTGATTCCAGGACAGAGGTTATTTCTCTTCTGGGCTGTCTTGATGATGTCTGCTTTGTACATACAGACAATGGCTGGCTGGCATGCTCTGGCAGTACAGAAAGAAGCTTCGCAGATGCTACCTGTCCTGGATTATTTCAGAAATGGAAGGCACAGCCTTCTGGGATGTTCTATCAGTTATTTCAACCAGGCCAAACAGCAGAATATATTTTGAAAGATGTAGATTGTTATTAGATATTTGTTGAACAAATAAAACTGCTCAAGCCTGTGAAGTAAATGTTGAGGAGGTGAATTTATTATTTTTTTTTCCTTAAAAAAGGCGACTGCTTTTGTGTATCATGTAGTCTTTCAGGAAATAGCCAGAAAATAGACTCCTTGAAAGGACCAAAGTACATTTTAAAAAATGTGTCATTCCTTTGTACATGAGAAAGATGTCAAACTTGTCGGGAAAAATACATTCTTGTTATTTTGAAAAAAACCTTGAAAGCAATTTGTTGAAAGATAAAAAGAGCTTTACATAAGCTTATGTGGAGGCAGTTGGAAAGGGTTCCATGTATCATTTAGAGACAAACTTTGGGAAGATTCCTCAGGCTGAAAGGCCTGAGATCTCATCATTGTCCTATGGATGTGTCAGAGTTTAAGACAATCTCTCTCAGACAGAAAGCATTCTCTGTAAGAGAGTTTTGAAGGAAGAGCCTGATTTAAAAGTTTCTCCCTTTTAAGTTGGCCCCTTCTCAATGCAAAGACTAGGTATGGCATGTTTCTTTTCCTCTGCAATTAAAGCACTGTCCTCAGCATCTCAAGTTAGACAGGAAACTGCTGAACATGGGCTTCCCTGACAGTGCACAACCTCGGGGCTGCTTGGCCTTCACGGCTGTCATCAGCTTGGGCTGCTGTAACGAAGTCCCATAGACTGGGTGGCTTCTAAACAGCAGACATTTCTTTCTCATGGTTCTAGAGGTTGGAAGTCTGAGATCAGGGCACCAACATGGTCAGGTTCTGGGGAGGGTCCTCTTTGGAGCTGCAGATGGTTCTCTTCCCATGATGTCCTCACAGGGTGGAGGGAGTGAGAGAACTCCCAGGAGCCTCTTTTAGAGGGGGACTCATCCTATTTATGAGCACTCTACCTTCATGACTGAATCACTCCCAGTGGCCCCACTTCCTAGAACCATCACATTGAGGGTGAGAATTTCAACATGGGAATTTTGGGAGGACGCAAACACCAGCCTTTTTTCACAATGTCCTGGAAAGCCACAGACATCACTCCTCTTGTCCTTCCCAGTGGCCTCTAAAGGCCATTCCCAGAAGCAGCAAAGGCAATCCATGCACTTCTAAGCTTTTTGCAAAGTGCAGCTCAGAGAAGGAAAAAGCTTTCCTTGGTGTTCAAATACTGACTGCAATTATTATCTTATCTCGCTACCTATGAATATTAATCATTATAAGTTACTGATTTTGCCAAATGCCTACACTGTGTCAAAAGCTGCTAAATATTTTACATTCGGGATTTCATTGAATCCTCAATTAAGTAGGGACTATTATTATTTCCATTTTACAGAGAAAAACATTGAGGCTTAGAGTTTAAGCAACTTGCCTGTAAGTCACACAGCTAGATAAGTGGCGGAGTTGAGATCTTTGCCTATATTTGCATATTGCTTATTACTTCCCTATTGCAGCTTTTCTGGTCCTCTTTTCACCCTTTCCTGTTATCCTCTCTGTGTGCAGATAGCCATATTTTCACAATCTAATGGCTTATTAGACTAATCTCTATTGAGGAGAGAGACCCACGTGTTTCATCTTCATGGGCCCAGCCAGACCTCACAAAGGACATAGAAAAAGGCCTTGACAAAGGTTGATTGGCTGAGTGGATGAACATTCCTTTTACGTCTAAGCATAAAACTTAGCTCTGTGAATAATCATGTGCTACTGTCAGTTGTAGGGAGGTCAAGAATGAGCTTTCCACATTTTTTTTTTTTTTGTGAAAACTATATGAATTTTCCATTGCACGAGATGAGGAAATAAATCCAGTTTCCTGGGGCCAGGAATTGATTGCAGGGATTATAGACTGGTACTGCTCCTTTTAAATTCTACCTTCAGTATAAGTCCTTGTGATTTGTTGTAATCACAGTGGAACTTGAAGGGAGGTGATGTTACCATGGATTGGGGGCCAGTGAAGAAGCTAGGATTAATTTACGTGCACTTTACATGTCTGAAATGGCATAGTCAGCCCCATTTGATTTTTACAAAGTATATTTTTAGATGAGTCTGGTCTTTTACCTTTAGCTGGAGGACCTGTTTGAGCTGTAAGTCTTTGCAATATGAGTTTTTCCATAACAACATCCTTCAGAATTCATAAGTACGTTCATGAGTGCAGTTGGAGACACCTAGAAAGTTCCAAGGGAACATTTTGAAAACCTGAGTCATTCTTTCTCATTTGAAGAAAACCTTCAGAATTCCTTAGGAAAATAAACCTCTACTTCAAAAATAAATGCCCAAGCTATTTAAAGATTAAAACAGAAGCTTTCTATGAGCCAGTGTGGAATTACTTATAAGAAAGTCTAAGGGATTTTTTTTTAAAGACAAATTTCTGGAGATTTCTTAAACTGTTATACTGCCTAAATTTAGGTACTTAATAATAATAAAAATGCGTGTGGTGCTTTTACGGCTTACCATTTATAAACTCCTTTCACGTAATTAATCTAACTTTACCCTCAAAACAATCTTAGGTAACCCCTTATTGTTTTCATAGCCATTGTACATTTAAGGAAACAGTCACAGTAGCTAAGCGACTTTCCCAAGGCTATGCGCCATAAGGGACGTGGCCAGGTTCAGGCTGATTTTCAGATCTGAAGTCTCATACTCTTTTCACTGCAGGATGCTGTTTCCACACGTGAATCTATGGAAAGATATCACCATTTCCCTCTCATTAATTTTACTTAATTGAAATAATCTCACTGATTAATCACAATGGACAAGGTTGGACTCAATCACTAGCTGGAATTCTAAATCCATATTGCATTGACAACGAAGATCAGCCCATTGCCATCATCATCACTTTTCCTGTACATGTGAAAACACGAAATTGCAAGTGTGATGGTGTATGTTTAATACTCCTCTTACTGGGGAAAACGTAAAAAAACAGGTAGAGATAGAGTCAGGCTCTTCTTTTGCATTAGTTGCTAAGCAGCAGCCATTTCATTGTAAAGGAGATCCAGTTCAAGTAATGACATAGGTATTCCAAGAATAGTATTTCATTTTTATAGCAATTGCATTTCAGGTCTCCAGAAAGCATATGCTCCTGTAGCTCAGTGGTTTTAGGGGAAGAAATAGCCACCTCAATATATTTGTTGACTATATGGAGAAAATTCAAGATAACTGATCACCTAATAACCAGACTTCTGTGTGCTGCATGCGGTTCACAGGGGAGCAGGCTCAGGCTGCTTGCAGTTTGAAGGATTTGGAGGTCTCCAGAACATACTGCTGACAAACAGGTATGCTTTGAGGCTATATTTGACACTCACTGATACCATCTCAATGAAATACTCTGGGTAATTTAGAATTCTACAGGTATTGAAATAATATAGTATAGAACAAAATTTTGTTGTTGCAGCCAGGGTGTTGGATGATGCCAAGATTTCATTGTATTGAGCTTTTGCTGGCAGCTGAAAGCTCTTCAAAATGAACATAGAAGAAAATACGGTACAAGATGAGCATAAGTTCGTGGAGCTCAGTTTAATAGGAGAAGGGTCTGAGCACAGAGGAGGGCATATACTTAATGTCCGTATGGGCATGTGTGTAAAGGGGCGATGTCAATATACAAAGCCGTCAGGTGCTATATTTTTCTGACTGCACTATCATTATCAATTTTGAGGATGCATTGATCTGTGTGCAGAAACCCTTGACCCTGCCTTTTAAGGCATTTCTGCCATCTCTGTTGGAATTTACTAAACTACAGGGAAACTTGTATGTCTCTACACAAATATATTTTCTTCAGAGAACTGCATCATGGGCGTTGTTAAGGGAGCAAACTTTGTTGTTTTCTAAGAGTGGGTTGTATAACACTGCTCCCCACCATTCACCTCCTCAAGACATTTAAGAGAAAATGACTCTTTCCGGGAGCAGCTGGGATGCTTGGAAGCTGGTCTTTAACTTCCAGTAAGTTGCCCTCCCATTGAAAACAAAGTACCTCTTCCAGGACCTAAAAGTCAGGCTCAGAAGAAGTAATCCATGGATGAATTCAGAAATGGTGCATGGTTATTCCCACTGTGGTGCTGGGTTCATTAGTATAGCTGTTTTCAGCATCTCTCGAGCAATTAATGCCTCTTGTATATGTTTCATCATGCACTTTTACGAGGACTCAAAACAGCTTTAGCAAAACAGCACTTGTGTTATACAAACCCATTATGTCGATGGTGAAATCAAGACAAGAAAGGGTGGGGATGAGAGAACTGAAACTTTGACTTCCTGGCCTGGCATGAAACCATAGAAGTTCAAGATCCTAAGTGTCTCTCAGAAGAAGCATATCTGGGAGGTGCTTGATGATATACCTTCAACATTAATAATAATAACAATAACATTTACATTTATTGAGGTCTTACTTGCCAGGAATTGTGCTAAATGTTTTACATATGTAGTTTCAGTTAATTCTTATCACAACTTTATAAGGTAGATGCTTTTACCATTCATAGCTTTACAGAAAAGGAAACTCAGGCACAGGATAATGAAATAATATGTCAGGGCCTCACAACCAGCAAATGGTGGAGCCAGGGTTTGAATTCCAGAACCCCCTATCTAGTGCCCTTAAGCATTATTCTGTGCTATATTTCTGTATGCACCCAAACCCCTCATTTTCCTTTTAGAAATGACCTCTGTCCTGTTGTGTGTAACCTTGTGGGGCTGTACATCAAGGTTCCTGGCTCTCCATCATGGTAACCAATGAGGTCTTTGGAAGCTGTTGTAGGGGGCTTCCTCTCACCACCCTGATAGCACCTGAGGGCAAGTGTATGACTTGGGCTTGGACAACGAGGCTGTCTTGGACTTGAGCTCTTAAAGGATTGTCAAAGGGATTGCCAATTTGTTCATATCCACTAGCAGTGCCCTGGTAGGACAATTCCTGCTGCCTTGATTCCTGTCTTTATTCCAAGCATGGATCGTGATATGGTTTGGCTTTGTGTCCCCAACCAAATCTCATCTTGAATTGTACTCCCATAATTCCCATGTGTTGTGTGATGGACCCAGTGGGAGGTAATTGAAGTATGAGGATGTGTTTTTTCCCTGCTGTTATCATGATAGTGAGTAAATCTCATGAGATATGATGGTTTTTTTTTTTTAATTTTTTTTTTTTGAAAGAAAGAAAAAGGAAAGAAAGTGAGAGTGAAAGAAAGAAAGAAAAAGAATGTATGAGAGAAAGAAAGAGGAAGAAAAAGAGGGAGAGAGAACAGGATTCTTGTTCTACTGCCCAGGCTAGAATGCA